>JASAMX010011737.1:0-11589 GCA_030248175.1 Microlaimidae sp. YZB2_3
CATAAAAGAAAGTAGGTAGTTAAGTAGTTAGCCAAAATTATGGTAATTAAGTAGTTAACTACTTAAAACTAGTTATCACAACACTATTGAGTGTAAACCAAAAATGTGTTATTTAAGTGTAAGTTTTTATTATGTATTATGATTACGTGTAACTCGAGGGGTGTCATAAATATAGTTTAAAATTTTAAAACTTTGTTTTAAAATGTGTATGGGTTCAGAATATGGATAAATTCTGTGGTTAGGTTCTGTTAGTGTGACATTCGTCTGGAATATGGAACTCTATTCAGGAATTTTGATCACGCAGACCTGGAAATTTTTGTTTTGTTTATTTTTTTTAATATGTGTATTTGTTTTTTTATTATTTTTTGTGTATGTGTAAAATTAAGTTTAAACTGTGTGCATATAGTATAAATTTGTGAACGTATGTGGGAAAAAGGCTGCCGCCTACCTCCAAAAATAGGCCACCGCCAGCCGTCAAGAGTTCAAAATCCTGATAGGGTAAAAATTAAGTGGATTTTTATTTGGTAATATTTGTTTTGAATGTATAATTAGTAAAATTAGGTGAGTTTTTATTCAGAAAATTTTATTTTTGTTAGTATTGCTTAAGGAGGGACCCCAAGGGGGGTGGGGTTTAGTTACATCAGAAAGCATCTGTTTTTGTTTTTGTTTCACTAGTCTAAAACCCGCAACTTTTCTGCAAACTAAATTTCAAAAACCTATTTTTTCAGTCACAAAAACCTTCATCCCACCTTTTCCGCTATCTCCAAATTTTCTTTAGTTTAAAAAAGTTTTTTTATATAAATTGTGTATGTGTAAACATGTATAAATTTTAACCCAGTAACTGTTGTTGTGAACATTATGAAATAATGTGTATTTGAATAATTAATAAATTTTAATAATGAAAGGTATTTGAAAACTTGGTGAATAGTGTATATAGGTAAAATAAATTTGTTTATGAATATATGAAATAGAAAAATTGTAAATTTGTATGAGTTTAAAAATGTTATAGTGTTTTTATTTTTTTGTGTTGTATTCAAGGAGGGGACTAATGGTCGGCCAAGTCCCTGCGTCATTGCGTGAATGAGCCAGACCAGCACAGTGTGTTAGTGTTAGTATTTAGGTTTTTATTTTCATCTGTTATGTCTTGAGTATAAACCAAAAATGTGTAGTTAAATTTAAAATTTTATTATGAATATTAATTAAGTATAATAATTGAGTGTAAACCAAAAATGTGTTATTGAAGCGTAAGTTTTTATTATGTATTATGATTGCGTGTAACTCGAGGGGTGTCATAAATATGGTCTAAAATTTTTCTTCTTACATTGTTTTAAAATGTGTATGGGTTGAGAATATGGATAAAAGCCCTTGGGCTTGTGTATATTTTGTTTTATGGTTTGAGTTTTGATGGTAAAAGACTCCTGATAGGACCTCTGATGTGTTGGGACGCTAATTCCCCAACCGGCCGGCGAGGCCCCACGTGGCGCCTCCTCTGTTCGCTAGAGTCCTTGCCTTTGGCTCGCCAAAGCTGTGGACAGCTTTGATCCGGTATGGAATCACTTAATAGAAAAAATAACTATGTGTAAGGCATTAATACACTGAAAAGCTCAAACACAAAAAAGTCTTACCTCTATCGTTTTCCAGATTTTTTAGTGATTAAAAGTGTACGCTTCTTTTAAATAAAGCGCTGCAAAAGTCACAACTCCCCAGCAGAATATTATAATACTTCAAACTAGGGAGTTAAAGTTTGTGCACACACAAGCAATTTTTCAGTGCCATGAAATTAAACCAAGTGAACGGCGCTTTTAAAGTTTTTACGAACGTTTTGGCGAAAATATAATTAAAATTACATCCAAAAATTCGTCTTTTCCATATTTTGAGCAAAATAATTAATAATATGCTTTGAGTCAAAAGTCGCATGATATACTCTAAAACGTTAGAAAGCAAAAATAATTCAACAAACAATCTTTTTTTATGTTTTAAAACTGCTAAAATCCTTAACAATAAACATAAACAAACCAATTTTGAAATTAAAAACTTATAAAAATGAGGTTGTGTGTGCACAATATGTATATTACGTATATGTATCCCTGAAAAATCAGGGATACCACAATCCTTCGAAAATCAGTGAAAACCATTAGTTAATTTAGGAAATTTTATTAATTCTATTGAATTTTGATATGGTTATATTTGGATTGATTATTTCTTTGAAAGTTGAAAAGCAATGAAGTGTTTTATTTATTGAGAACTTTTACTACTAATAAAAACTTGAAACATTCGTAAAATTAGGTACTAACTTTATTGTTTTAATGACAAACACCAAATATTTGTTGCATTTTTACAAAATCTCCCGCACAGGCTAAAATTATTAAATTTTTGTAACATTGAAATTGTATTAACTAAGTTTAGAGAGTGGGTAAAAGTAGCAATACAGATACCTGGCATCATTTCTCAGCAGTGGTGATTCTATATATATATTTTAACCGAGTTGACCTTGTTAACCTTGTTAACCTAGTTAACTAAGTTGACTTTGTTGACCTAGTTGACTGAGTTGACCTTGTTAGCCTTGTTGGGAACCTATTTCACCTTGTTAACTATGTTATTGTTGTTAGTCTTGTTAACCTAGTTGACCTTGTTAAACTAGTTAACAAACACACACACACACACACACACACACACACACACACACACACACACACACACACACACGCACGCACACACACACACACACACACACACACACACACACACACACACACACAAACACACACACACAAACACAAACACCCACACTCACATACACACACATACGCACACTAAAGGGGATTTCGCAAAGTAAAACATGAAATAAGATTTAAATTGAATATTAAATACATTAAACTTTTTAAAAAACCTTAAAAAAATTTTAAACAATTAAAATTAATGTTCTCAAAGATTATAATTCATGGCTTATTATCCATCATTTAAAAAAGATTAAAAAAGGACAACATCCACAAAATAAATTATTAGCAAAAAAAATTTTAAACACAAAAATAAAATAGAAAATTAGATTTATAAACGAAAATAAAAATCTATTGCAGGGAAAACTTTTGGTATCCCCCTTTTAAATTCTCACGTTGACGTTGCCCTATGTGTTGATGCCATGTCACAGTCAAGACATGGAACTACAATTAGAACTACAATTAGAATTTGCAGAGTAAACACAAACTACAACTACAATTGGAATTTGCAGAGTAAACGCTTAAAAAAAAATTTAAACTCAAAGAAGATGGAAATTCAAGGCTATGGATTTATTTTATAATAGGATCCAAGTACTACACCTAAAAACAATCGTACTCAACATTAATATAAAAAAAACTACAGTTGTAATCGGCAAAAATCATACTTCCATTTTGTAAAAAATAGGTTTGGAATCCTCCTTGACTTTGTAATTTGAATTTTAAGTGGTTTGTATCCAGCCCACCCACAGTTGAAAGATGGGAACAAATTCCTATTATGTAGGGAGTTTTGGGAATTAATCTTTAAAATTGTCATGTGTGTTTTAAGAAGACACCTTCCTGTCCACACTGGGAACTCCATGACTTGACAGGAATAAGAAAATAACTACAGTTGTTGTAATGGCAGGAATAAGAAAACAAAGATAGGAGTTTGTGGCATAGTTTTAATTTGCAAAAAAAAAACATTTTGTAGGTGGGTTTTTAAGATTTTACCATGAACATGTTATGTGTACTTGTTGAAAGTAGTTTCCAGTTTACTTGTTGAGAGTAGTTTCCTTGAAACACATGGTTTCAGAATGAGATTTTAAAGATGGATGCCCATGGCTTACAATTCATCTTAGTCTTACCTGTGGCCTTGGGCTGTGGTTTAAGCTAAGGGAATGGTATATGCTTAGGCTTGGCCCTATGCTTAGGTTAAAGCTAAACGTAATGGCTTATGAATAACAATTAAACAAAAAAATTAATAAAGTTCATAAAGTCCCTACTAGAGGTCATTCCCTAAAGCTTAAAGTTCAGAAATCTCGAATTAACTGTCGAAAATTCTTTTTTTGCTATAGAGTTGTTTCACAATGGAACTCCCTTTCAGATACTCAAATAACCGCTCTTTCATTCAAAAATTTTAAAAATAGTATTAAGAATGGTCCTTTTTAGAGCTTATTTATCATAAGCCTGAGGACCATTTCTAGTAAACCATGAGTCCGTAATCTGGCGAACGTGATTGGTTCGCCTTGGTAATACAATACATTGTGTAATGTTTCATATAAACTTTGCTAGAATAAATGATGATGATGATGATGATGATGAAGATGAAAGAACATGCTCATAGACTCATGGGCTTAGGCTTAGGTTTTGGTTTAGGTTTAGGCTTAGACTTTAGCTTAGACTAAGACTAAGGCCTAGGTTTAGAGTGAAGTTTAGGCCTTTTGATGAGATTAGTTTCCAATTTGTACTTGGAACACTATGGTATACAAAAAGGGATGGCCATGGCTTAGAATTCTGCTTAGGTCATGGCTTAGAGTTCCATTTAAGCTTAGGCTTAGGCAATGGCATACGCTTAGACTTAGCCTTGGGCTTAGACTAGGGCTAAACTTCATGCATATAAAAACACTTAAAAAGTTCATAAAGATGGAAGGACATGCTCATGGATTCATCAATATATTAAAATTATAATCAGATCTTAGCCAATGCAAAGACCTAGGTATAACTTAGGCTAAGCCGTTGGCTTAATTTTGGGATTAGATGGCACTGGGTTTAGGTTATGGTTTAGATTTAGGCTTAGACTTTAGCTTAGGCTAAGACTAAGGCTTAGGTTTAGGGTAAGATTTAGGCTTTGGCATAGGCTCTGGCCTAGGCTTGGTCTCAGGCTTAGCCTTAGGCTTAGATTTATGCTTTCATTTTGGCTTAGGCTTAGGCTTAGCTTAGTAGATTGGGCTCAGGCATAGGCTTAGGTTAAGGCTTAGGCTTAGGCTTAAGCTTTGGCTTAGGCTTAGGCTTAGGTTAAGGCTAGGCTTAGGTTAAGGCTAGTCTTAGCTTTAGCCTTAGGCATAGGCTTAGGCTTACAGCGACTAACAGTAATTTTAGACGATTTTTAATACCAACATTATAAAAATAAAGAAGGTACAATTTGGGCCCATTTAATACAGATTTACAAGAGTACTATACCAAAAAAACACTTTATAGCAACTTGGCGATAACATTAAATAGATAAGCCAGAAAAACATTCATTGTTTTACTAGCATATTCATTGAATTGCACTACTAGCATATTTTTTTGATTAAAAACGTTACATTGAATTAAATATTAATTTTCTACCAGAAGATCAATATATGCAACATTAATAAAACCCTCAAAACTCATTGGTTCATCTTTAGACTAACAAATTCAACTAGGCTAAAATAACTAACAATGTAAACAAATTCAACTTGGCCAACTAGGTGAACAAATCTAACAAAACAAAACAAGGTAAATAAGGTCAACTAGGTCAACAAGGTCAACTAGGCTAACAAATTCATCTAAGGCTGCAAAAATAAAAAATGTAAACAAAGTCAAATCAGTCAACTAGGCTTAAAAAATTCAACAAAACCAACAAGGTAAACAAGATCAACTAGGATAAGAAATCCAACTAGGCTTAAAAAAACAAACAAGGTAACGAGGTTAACTAGACCAAAAAATCCAACTAGGTGCTAAAAAATGAAAAAGGTAAACAAAGTCAACTCGGTCAAGCAAAAATATACAATATACGGAAAAAATGTGCAACTCCTATATAAAAAAGTATATATAAAGTATAAAGTAAAGTAAAAAGTATAAATATAAGTATAAAGTATATATAAAATTAGGCTATTATAATGAGCCTTTCCATTTAAATGACACCCTTAATTATAATGGCATAGTAGCCATTTTAATTCGGCAAATTAAAAGGAGAGAAATCCATTATAATAGCCATTTAATGATTTAATTTCACTTTATATATACTTACAAGTAGGGATCGACCGGGGCAGGATTTTTGTTGATGCCGGGGCCGAGGCCGTGGCCGGGATAGAGAAATTTGGATTTGCAGGGGCCGGGGCCAGGGCTGGGGTAGAAAATTTTGCCCAGGCGGGGGCCAGGGCGGAGGCAAAATTTAGCAGAATCTATAATTTTGGTTTTTTTTCAAAAAAAATCAAAGGTTTAACAGTTAATTATTTGGTTTAGGTAACTAATAGTGACATTTTAGAATTTAAGCACTTTGTGGGTAAAAAACTTATTTTTTATTGCACAAAAGTTTTTTTTTCTAAGCAGAACAAAATTTTTATTTTGATAGTTCGATTTTTTAAACCTAAATTATTATTTTATTTGCATGATATGTACATTTTTACATATAATTATTAGCAGTATACTTGTTTAAATCAATATTATACTTAATCACAAACCAATTATTTTACTTTTAAAAAATGCTTTACAAATAGAGCAAATCCTTTATGTTACTTTAAAATTCTTTATTCTTCTTTAAAAGAATGCTTTACAAATAGAGCAGGAGTGAAAGTACTTTTATACAGAGAGTATGTTTTGATCAGTAAAGTAAAACGTGGTAAGGAAACTAAAATGAAAACTGGGTACAATTTAACAAAACTATTTCACAATAACAAAATCTCTTCATATTAAAATATTAAATTAAATATGTTGGTACCTAATTGGCGAAATTTAACCGTAAAAATTAAGAATACTAGTCTTAAATGTTATTTTGAAGAAGCACTTTTATTTGAATTTCATTTAAACACCACTATTCAATATTTTTTAGTTTAAACATATAAAAAAGGTTAAAACGCACCTTTTTATTTTAAAATATAGCACGTTGTTTAAAACTCTTGTGAATGTTTTAATTTCTGGGTTTTTTTTTCTTGAAAAAACTTATGGGACTCTTTTTTTAGATATAATAATTAATATTAAGAAGTTTTATGCATATTTGTTTGAAATAAAATTTAACAAAGCCTTAAACCGTAGTTAGGAGTTTTGCTAACACATAACTAGGGGTTATTTGCTTTAATAGTTTGTATATACAACAAATATGTATAAAATTAATAAAATATCAGTTTGTGCCAAGTAAACAAAATTTTCTGTTAGATTTTTCGAAAAAAAAACCAGAAATTAAAACATTAACAAGAGTTTTAAAATACATTTTAAGATAGAACATAGTCAGCACGCGTTTACTGGACCCCCCAGATTTCTTGCGAAGAGATTTTTTGCAGTCAATACTTGTTTTTTCGTGCAGCGCATTTACTTGAAAAAGTGGAAGAAAAGTTGCTATATGCACTGCAAAACGCTAACACTGTTAAAAATTGGTGCACCAAAAAATAACAGAAAATGGCAAGTTTTCAGTATTAAACTCGTACAAGTGCGAGTTTGAAGCAAAATACTTTATTTTTAGTTAGTATTATTCTTATTCAGCATTATGCGAAAACTTTTTTCAAATTAAATATAAACAGTTCATTATTAACTTTTTGTTTTAAAAATTCACGTTTGGTGTCTTTTGGGTGGATACTAAATAATGGGTTCAAAAAAACTGGACTGACTCCTCACGTTTTTTGAATTTTCTACAGTGTAGATTTACAATAAACTTAAAAATTCTAAAATAAAAACTAGACATCAGCTTGATTTTTTTGAACGTAACAAAATTTGAAAACTATTTCAAATATTCACCTAAAAATAAAATACAATAAAATACCATATTTTAACAATTATTTATCAAATCACACAATTTGGAACAAAAACACAATTTTTTAAAGTGTGAAAGTTGACTAATTTATATATATTTTTTGAAAAGCAGGAAATAAAAAAAATATGCGTTCTAATTCGTTTATTTAAAAAAAATTTATAACGGCACAATTTTAATTGGTTCGTTTACGTCTTCTATACAAACTTACTAGAGGTCAGCCAGATATAATTCAACCATAGATATCTACTGCCAAACTTTCATCTTGTAAATAAAATCTACAAACGGCTTTTAATACTCAAGAAATCTTTAAATTTTTGGAATAAGGATTCGTGATTAAAATAAGGAATATTAATAAAATAAAGGGGCTTTAGAAAATCTTAATATATCATAATAAACAATAAATATCCTAATATTAAAACAACTAAATTGGCTCTGTAGATAAAATCTTGTATAATATTTCACTCTCAAAAATATTTAGAAGCGCTTTAAAATTTACATTTTTAGGGGTCCTTAGGTTTACCCCAGTTCATCTAACAGCTAAATTGCCGGGGCCAGTTCTGGGGTAGAGAAAATTTTGTTTGCCAGGACCGGCATAGAAAAAACGTACCAGGGCAAGCCGGGGCCAGGGGCCGGGGCCCGGTCGATCTCTAGTCACAAGTGTAATACTGTCTGGGTCACACAGAGTTTCCCGGCGTCAATATTTGGGAAAACAAGGTTAACTAAGTCAAGAAGGCTAACAATTCCAACTAAGCTAAAAAAAGAAATAAGTTAAACAAGGTCAACTCGGTCAACTATGTTAACAAATCCAACAGAAATAAAGATAAGCAAGGTCAACTAGGTCAACAAGGTCAAACTATGCTAAAAAATTCAACTAGGTTAAAAAAAACAAACAAGGTAAACAAGGTCAACTAGGTTAACAAATCCAACAAAATAAACAAGATCAACAAGATTAACAAAACCAACTAGGATAACAAAACCCACAAATTAAAAAAAATTAAACAAGGTCAACTAGGTTAACAAATCTAACACCAATGAAACCAACAAAAGTAACAAAAACTAAGAAATGTAAGTTGTAACAAATCTAACAAAACCAAAAAAAATAAACAAAACCACAAATAAAACTAGTTTGTCCTAGTATGCGGCTGGGGTTTGTTCACATGGACCAGGAAAATTGACATATTGAGAAAAAGCAGTAACAAAAAAAAACTGTAAAATTTGTTCAATGTCCACGCCTGGCAGGCAGGCGGGTATTTTCCAATCAATAAAGGGCAAATTCATGTCAGCGCAGATTACTGTTGCCTATGGTACATCAAATGTTCTTCCCTGGCACCTTATTACTGTTTGGCGGTCTATAGCCGCAAATGACTTGCAACTTATCATTTTTACCAACAATATCAATTACTACACTTTCAAAAGGTTAAAAAAGAATGGGGGCCAAAGTTTAAAATACATTAAGATGTTTTTTGGTAAAAATCAGGATCCCCCCGCTTTTTTGTTTATTCTGTCACGCCTAAACAAGTCTCCTGTTAATATTGCATCAGAAACGGAATTGTCACCCCAAATCTCCGTTATTAAAAAAACATGATAAAAATAAGAATTGATAGGGCCACAAGAGCATAGAGGTTATTTTCCACACTTCTAGCATTTGCCAGTTTAAAAATTAGCCCCATGCGCATGTCCTAACTATTTAGGGTTTCTTTATAACTTCTTAGAGTCGCTTTATGTGAGCTAGTGTTAACACTTTCTTGCTCATTTGGAATCAAAACCAATGATTAAAATTTTACTTTCCATAACGTTATTTGCATTGTAATTAAGTGAATTTGGATATATTTTACGCTGAATAGACCAATTATCTGGGCTGGAACCTGTTTTCTAAATGTAATAGAATAAATTCAAATTTTCTGAATTCATATTATTTCTGCGTTGAACAAGCACTCAATTTTTTTGCCTTTCAGCAAAAGTGTAACTTGCGCGAATAAGTATGGTAGAAAATTTACCGCTCTCTGTTACAAGGCTCACCTTTTGTACCACTTTGTTCCTTTCAAAAGATTAGTACTTTTAGTAACCTTGGACTTTAAGTAGCTTTTTAGTAGTTTATCCATTCTTTACCATTTGATGCGTTTATTTAAAATATAGCTGAAAACATAGGTGGGCAGTCTTGGATTTTGGATTTTGGTGGGTATACTCGACACAACTTGGATTTTGGTGGGTATACTCGACCTT
The DNA here is from genome assembly GCA_030248175.1 of Microlaimidae sp. YZB2_3. Taxonomy (NCBI): domain Eukaryota; kingdom Metazoa; phylum Nematoda; class Chromadorea; order Desmodorida; family Microlaimidae; species Microlaimidae sp. YZB2_3. The sequence continues at coordinate 9,910 of JASAMX010011737.1, forward strand.
TAAATTGTGGGGGGTCCCAAAAGTTTTTTAGGGGGTATACTTCAAATACCACATTTTAGCATTTTTAGTACTGACCCACTACTAAAACGCTAAAATGTGGTAATTGAGGTATACCTGTGTATATAGTGTTGTAAAAAGTAATAATTTTTGATTGTTTTATGTAAACTTAAAAGTAAATTTAAAAATTTTGATTTAGGTAAAGAAAGAGTAAAAGTAATTGTGATTTTTGATTTAAGCAAAGTAAAAGTAAAAGTAACGGTCAAAATGTTATTTAAGTAAAGTAAAAGTAAAAGTAAGACCTGTTTTTTTTAACTAAAAGCAGGAGTAAAAATATAATAAAACCAATCTTAAAGCAGAGGAAAACACCACTTTTTGGAGCTCTCGAGCTCCGTTTGAAAGTGTTTTCTTAATTTTGTGTATAAATTTTCATATAAATAAGTTTTTTTGCATAAATAAATGGTTTTTAGAGTGTTAACGGCTAAAAAATTTTCTTCTGCCACTCATTGTACAATAAGCCCATTAAGAATCTTCTCATTGAAAATTACTTAAATTTTACTTAAATTAGTTTTGGTATTTGCAGGAAAAAATTTGAGTAAGAGTAAAAGTAAAAGTAAGTGAAATTTTGAAAGTCGAGTAAAAGTAAATTAAAAAGTAATCCAAAATCCGTTACTTTTATCAGTTTAAGTAAAAGTAACTTTTTACAACACTAGTACTGGGACCCCCTTAATTTTAGGGGCATTGTCTCAGGTACACCCAAATTTTAGGGAGAGGGGGTTCGTTTGTAATTGGGATTTTTTTTTTGGGGGGGGGGGTTTCACCACCAACCTCCATGCCCACCTATGGGCATGGGCCCCATCGTCCATGCTCATGCAAAGGTCAAGTTTTAAACGTTATAAAAAGGAGGGAAAAAAATCAAAAATAATCAAAAAATTTGTTCAAAACTTTAATATTTATAAAAAAACCTTATTTATTGATTCGTTTAGCAAAAAGAATTAAAGTTTAGAACAAAACAACAGAACAAATTCAAACAAAATTTAAAAAATCGTCATTTTTTGTTGCAAGAAGGTTGTGGTTTTATACTTTTCTGCCAGCGTTTGCAGTAATATAAGAGAAGCAAACAAAAAAGGGGAAAATTCCCTCGCACAGATTTTTTCCATGAAAATGATCTTTCAATAGAAATAATGCTGAGAAAATACTGCTGCGAAAATGTTTACCACAGAAATTGTTGTTGTGGAAATATTTACCTAGAACTCTTGAAAAACGTAATCTATAACACAATATAGTACCTTTGTTCATGTTTACACCAACAAAATATATCTAACAAAAGTACACATTTAGTTCGTGTCCACCTTTTTAATATTTATTTCAGGGGGTATAATCCACCCAATATCTCTGTCCACCTATGGCCATGAGCCCCATAGCCTATGCTCATGTATAGGTCAAGTTTTAAACGTTATAAAAAAGGATGAAAAAATCAAAAAAATAATCAGAACTTATGTTCAAATCTTTAATATTTATAAAAAAAACATTGTTTATTGATTTGTATTGGAAAAAAAATTAAAGTTTAAAACAAAAAAACAAAACAATTTCAGACAAAAACAAAAAAAAACAAAATTTTTGTTTCCAGGAATGTTGCCATTCTGTACTTTTCTGCCATCCTTCCAGTGATATAAAAGAAGC
>JASAMX010011738.1:0-29226 GCA_030248175.1 Microlaimidae sp. YZB2_3
TTGTCCTTATTGAAGAAATAAAAGCCAATTTGCGTGTAAATTTACCAAAAAAACTCACCTTTTAAAAATGGGATTGCCTTTTGTTTGCAATGATGTCTGAAGCTTTGTACACCAGTGTTGAACCCTTATCTACTTTGTTTGTTGGAAAAATGTCTCCAGGCTGGCTAAATGTTAAATTATTTTTGTTCGTTCTATTTTTCGCTTCATAATAAATGTTTTTAATGAATTTGAGATAGAAAAGTTTTTTGGAAATTTTTTATTTCAGATTTGCTTTAAATTTTAACGTACAGCGCATTTAATGTTGAATTTTGACCAATTCAACGTGCTAAAATTCGAGTTTCTCATTTCAGTTTTTTTAATGCACGCATTCTTGCAAGTACAGGTTTTTGTTTGTTAATGTTTACTAAGTAATTGGAAATCTAATAATCAAATGCTTCTAAACATTGTTCGATTTTTTGTCTTTTTTGCTTTTAAAATTTTTAAAATTTTACTACCTATATATCTTTTTTTGTTACATACAATTGTGATAGAAATAACGGAAAGGCTAGTAATAAAAAAAACACTTACCTCAAACATGTAAATATCATCTTTCGTTATCACAGAACCAGTTATAGACCCGTTTTCATCAAAATGTATAGACACCCTTGAATAAGGAGCACCTGCAAGATGCATTTTCAATGCATAAAATCATATCAAAAAATAACATAAAATGGTCAGTTAAAAATTTTTTTTGTCTAAAAATAAGAAGAAAAACACGCTTAATGAGGTTTAATATTGATTTATTAATTATACTGATCACAGGTGGCCAGGGGGGTTGAGGGTTATACATCCCGAAATTTCCGATTATAGCCAACACTCCCCCCCCCCTAAAATTTGGGGGTCCTAGTTCTCAAAACAATAAAAATAAGGTATTTGAGGTATACCCAAAAAAATTTTGGGAAATCTCTCAATCTTCGGGGGTCGCGTATACCTCCCCCCCCCCCAAAAGAATCTGGGAGGCTGCCCACCTATAATATTGATGCATGATATTTATTGATACAATGCAGTTTTAGCCAAATAACATGCAGTCCCTCTCCTGACACAAAACCCTGGTTGCAGCCAGTCATAATAGCGGTGGTATCTAAGAGCTCAAAGACAAATTATACATACAAATCTAAATTGCATACCATATAAATGGCCCGTGAAAAACTCGTTTGGGTCGACATCAAATGGAATTTTGTCCGAGTTGTGTTCATGTTTGTTGGAAGGTTTGGGTTTTCATTCCCATTTGAGTTGTCCAGGGCCGTGGAAGAATGAAAAGCTCTGAAATCGCCAGCGAACAAACCAGTTTGCGGAGTTATGTAGAGCCGAAATTCTCGAAGTACTTTATACAGAAACACAAAATATTACAACTCACAATTACAATCCACAAACACGCAATTTTTGTCGCATTTCGTACATAGGTGAGATTGGTCCGGGAAGCTAGGGGCATACATGGGCACGGGGAAGGGGGTTGAGGAGGGGTTAACCCCTCCCCCCAAACTCTGAGAAGGGGGTTTACTTTAACCCCCCCCCCACTCAGAAGTGGGGGGGGAGATAAGGTTAAACCCCCCCCCAATTTTGGAAAAATGAAGAAAAAAAATGTCTGACTTCTAACTGCCTCCAAACTTAAGTTTTGACTCAAAAATGCTATAAAAAGGGCTTTTGATCTAAAATTAGCGTTTTTTTACCTATTTTTTTTTTCTTCAAATTCGAAAAACGATATGGGTAAAATGCACTCCAGAAAACAAACGATATGGATATTTTGCGTTTCTCGGATTTTAACCCCCTCCTAATTTGGGGTTTAACCCCCCCCACTCTGGACCAACTTGCCCATGTATGGCTGGGGGGTGGTTACCCGGTGTAAATAGAATTTCGAATTCTAGGAGGGGGTACCAGGGGGGTCCGGACCCCCCCCCCCCCCCCCTTAGCTTTTGAGGGTGGTCGACACGGGGTGCAAAATTTTGAAATCTAAAAGGCCCCCCTTTTAGATTTCAAAATTTTGCACCCCGTGTCGACCCCCGTGTCGGTCAGGTGGGGTACGGTGTTCAAAGCAAAACAGTTTTAAACTATAATAACTTTAATAATTGTTCTTTTTATAGGATAATACTACATTTTATTGAATAAAAAGCGATATTCTGGTGTAAAAACATAAATATGTGTTAAAAAATCACGTTTTTGGAAGAAAATTTTGTATAAAAAAGTACTTAAAATTTTTTCGAAGGGGGAGGGGGGTCAGATTTCAAATTCTAGAGGGGGTCAGGGGTAAAATATTCGGAAATTTGGGGAAAGGGGTGCCCCTGGATTTTCATCTGGGAGGGGGGTTCCAAAATTTCGAGGCTAGGGGGGGGTGGACTCACCCTGCCCTCCCCCCTTTCTCACCTTTGATTTCGTATCAAAAGAGACAATAATCGTATAAGCATTGCATTTAGAATATTCGTATGATAAAAAGTAGTTCGTTCAGTTAAAAGAGTCAAAACTTAAAAGTGTTTAGAAATTTATCAAACATGGGCAGCCCTTTTTTTCAATTTTTCCGCTTTTTTAGCCTTCTTAAACTTATCTCTAAAATTAATATTTTCTTAATCTGCATTTCCACATTTTTTTTGTTTTGAAGATTTATTATAAGTTTAGCATATCTGCTTTTTTTAGTATACTTTTTGTCTTTACTTACTAATGGTATCTGTAAAATATTATTCTCGGTTGATATATTTAAAAAGCAATCCCATCCCAAAACTTTTAAAATTTCATTTCTTCATTTCATTTCAACTTCTGAACTAGCTAGAAACATAGCAAACGAGCAAGTGACTTATTTTATTGGTTCTCCTTTAAGATCTTGTCGGTATTCTAAATAAATTGAATTTGGTAAGAACTAACGGATATGAATTTTATTTAATTTTGTAGAAACTAAGTTTAGTAAGTAGCCAAAAATTTAAATTTTTAATTCGGTTTCAGTTTCGCCCGTAATATTTGATTATGTTTATTTTTCGAAATAAAAATTCAAGGGTGAATCATTAAAAACTATTTTTAAATTTGTTTGTCGGTTTAAACACGAAAAACTTCTGTTTGCCTTGAGTTTGGTTAATTTTTGGTTAATTTGAGTTGGATTTTTTTAGAGCAGGGATGGGTGGGCCCGCTGTGGGTATTCTTTATTGACCGCCTAAAATCCTGTATCAGCACTCTTTCTAGATATGTACCTGTGATTTGCAGAGAAAGAAACTTCTTCATATCTATTATATTTGGAAGGCGAGGTTTCACGTTTTTCTCGCTTGCGTATTGACCTATTGATTTCTGATGAAGACAAAATATCGTATGACTTTAGTTTATCTGATAACCCAATAGAATAAACGTTTAAAACTGATAATAAAACTACAAAGCTTTTAAGAAAAATATACAATATTTTCATATTATATATGAAACTCTTTTTATTAAAATAAATTTGACAGGTTTTTGATTTGCTAGTTGCTACTGTTTGTTACTTAATCGTCCATAGTTGTATATTCATGACTGACTTAACATGGTCATCCTTAACCTTAGAATATTTGCTTTAAACGATTGCAAGGGTTCCCGGAAATTTCGTCTTTTACAATACGTCTTTCAACATCTCGTCTTCTACAACTCGTCTTTGGAAAACTCGTCTTTTAAACATCTCGTCTTCGGAAAACACGTCTTTTGGATGCAATTTTGTAAACGCACTTTTCAATAGACAAGTTCTCTTATTTTTTGACTAAAACAATGTATTGAAAACCTTTTTTTAACTAAGCCTAAGCAAAAACCAAAAATTAAACAAAATTTTTATCATAATAAACTTTTGTTAAATGATTTATTCAAAAAACTGAGAACCTAAGCCTAACCAAAACCTAAAAATTAAGAAAATTTTATAATAGTAAATTTGTATTTAATGATGCTTTTGGAACTGAAGAGTAAAAACCTTATTTTTTTCGTAAGCCTAAGTATATCCTAAAAATCAAGGGAAATTTTATCATTAAGGTGGAAACTCGCATTTTGGAAAGTACGTTTACAAAATTTTATTCAAAACACAAGTTTTCCGAAGACGAGATGTTTAAAAGACGAGTTTTCCGAAGACGAGATGTTGAAAGACGAGATGTAGTAGACAAAATTTCCGGACACCATTGCAAGTCAAACAAAATATCGGTGTCCAGAAATTTGGTCTTCTACATCTCGTCTTTGGAAAGCTCGTCTTTTAAACATTTCGTCTTCGGAAAACTCGTCTTTTGGGTTCGATTTTTAAACGCATTTTTAAAATGGCGAGTTTTCGCCCAAACGATAAGGTTTTGCTTGATTTTAGGTTTCGCTTAGACTTAGTAAAAAAAGCTTTTTATTCTTCAATTTAAAAACATACCGTTACAAAATTTTACAAATTTTTACCTTTATAAAGTTTTGCTTGATTTTTAGGTTTCGCTTAGGCGTATGTTCTCAGTTTTTAGAAACAAAACATTTGATAAAAGTTTATCATAGTAAAATTTTGCTTGATTTTAGGTTTTAGCTTAGGCATAGAAAAAAAGGTTTTCAATCTATTATTCTAGTCGCAAAATACAAAAAAAAAACTGGTTTTTAAGAAACAGAACGTTTACAAAATCGCACCCAAAAGACGAGTGTTCCAAAGACAAGATGTTAAAAAGACGAGCTTTCCAAAGACGAGATGTAGAAGATCTAGATGTTATGTGACGGCTTATTTTTCCTGAACCTAAGCAAAACCTAAAAACCAAGCTAAATAAATCGATGGTCAATTAGCCCGAATGTGAAATTACCCGATGTTATTTTTACCAGAATGTCATTTGTCAAAGGTAAATTTCCCGAAAGTATTTTTGCAAGGGAAAAATTACAAAGAAGGGTTTGTCCCCTACCTGTCTATCATCTCACTTTTCAAATTTCTTTCATATGTCTTTTTCTAAATGTATTTTAGCCCGTTTGTATAACTTTTGTGGTTTGATCTATCATATACGTATTTTTGTGGTTTTATATTTTTACTGTATAACTTTTATAATGTACTGGTTAAGTGTTTTACCCGGTTTAAATTATTTATATTTATTTATACAAATATTCTTAAAAAATTTTAAAAAACACATGTGAAAGCAATAAACTAGCCTTGAAAATTGCTCTAAGAAAAGAGCAGGAAAAGGAGCAATTTTCCCCGGCGTATGTTTAGACAGAAAGGACGTGGACTAAAGGTAAACTCAACGTGGCTGCAACACTTGTTCGTTGGATTAAAAAATACCCCCCCCCCATTAAGTAACCATTCAAATCAGGAGAATTTGACGTCACTTTATTAGCCAATTAGATTCGATTTAATACGGAGTATTTGTTTGATAAAGTGACGTCAGATTTTCCTGATTTGAGTGGTTACTTAATGGGGGCATTATTTAATCCAACAAACAACTGTTGCAGCCACGTTGGGTTTACCGTTAGTCTGAGATGGACATTATGTGGACTATAGAAAATTTGCATTTGGTTTGGGTAGCTGCTCACTAAATAAAAATTTCTACCATATGATAATGATTTGTTTATACATTGATCTAATCACACAGCACTGTTGCATTTTTTTTAGTTTGATGAAATGTCAATTGAAAAAATTATACTCACAGCCATCTTTGACAAGCGCGAAATCGCCACTTTTTCAATTTGAAGGTTATATTTGTATGTGTAAGAAACAACTATAAATTTAAAAAAGTGGCGATTTCGCGCTTGTCAAAGATTGCTGTGAGTATAATTTTTTCAATTGACATTTCATCAAACTAAAAAAATGCAACAGTGCTGTGTGATTAGATCAATGTATAAACAAATCATTATCAAATGGTAGAAATTTTTATTTAGTGAGCAGCTGCCCAAACCAAATGCAAATTTTCTATAGTCCACATAATGTCCATCTCAGACTAGTCCACATCTTTTCTGTCCAAACATACGCCCGGGGAAAAATCGCCTCTTTTCCTGCTCTATTCTTAGAGCATTTTTCAAGGCTAGTCTACCACTTTTTTGAATTAAATTAAAAAATAGCCTAATAAACTATAGTTTTAGCTGCGCAATGACATATGTTTATAATCATTCCGTTGCCGAGGTATACTTTTTTAAATAAAAAAATAATAAGAAGATGATGATGAATTTAAGTTACAAAATTTACCCACGCTGTTTAATTATAGTTAGTGCGGTGCAGTGGCGCTCCAGACAAAGTTTACCTACGTTCCCTAAATATAGTTGGCGCGATGCCGTGCGCCAATGATTGCAATTATAATTCTAAAATAAAAATAATAATAATAAGAAGATGATGAACATGAATTACAAAATTTACTCACGTTCTCTAAGTATAGTTGGCACGGTGGGTTAAATTTCAGTGTGGCACCCCCGCACCACTGATGATTACCTACCGGCGCGTGGCGCTCCCGCGCCGCGCCATTATTATTTTTTAATAAATAAAACTTTGAATTAATTTTGTCATCAGTAATGCAAGAATTAAAAAAAAATACTCTGTTGTTTTCGCCGATTTCCGCGCGGTTGAAGCAGATGGCGCTGGGAACTGGTTCCGTTACTGCCACCAATTAAAACCGGTCTGCTTTTTTGTTTGGTTTTTATGAGGGGATGTTGGTTGTCTGCTCTGTACAATCCTTATTGTTGCCAAAAGGCTGTTATTGTGCGGTTGGGAGTTTTTATTTGTCTATCTTTCAAATTTTTTATTTTGATCAATAAATCGATAACAAGGACCTAAATCAAAAAAGTGCTTCCTAAGAAAGTTGCGTAATTCCTTCTTCTTTCTTATGAGCCCATGTTTATTTTTGATCAATCAGTAATGAATGAGGAATATCGCTTTTAAGGATGGAGCGTTGGAATAATAATAATAATAATAATAATAATAATAATAATAATAATAATAATAATAATAATAATAATAATAATAATAATAATAATAATAATAATAATAATAATAATAAGAAGAAGAAGAAGAAGAAGAAGAAGAAGAAGAAGAAGAAGAAGAAGAAGAAGAAAAAGAAGGTTCGGAATTTCAAAATTTACCCACGTTTTCTAATAATGGTTGGCGCGGCGCCACGGGGCTGAATCGCCCCGTGGCGCTCCCGCGCCACCCATGATTATTTGGCAATTATTATTGTTATCAACAAACTTTTACAATAAAAGAATATCATAATAAAAGTTTTATTTTATTTCGGGTTTTTTTTATGCTTATATGAAACATAAAAATTTCCGTCCGGTGGGCTATTGAAAAATGCCAATAGATTCGTTGTTTAATAGAATTCTTTTCTACGACGTTAATATAAAATTATTCGCCGATGACGTAAAGCTATACCACTCTAGACATTCATATGAAGAAAATACATCTCTTCAAAACGCCATAAACGAACTAATTTTATGGAGTGAAAAGTGGCAGCTTGAAGTTGCTTATCATAAGTGCTGTGTAGTGCATATGGGGAATAAAAACCCTGCGCTTCCTGTGTATATTAAAAATCACAAATTAAATTCAAACTCGTAAACTAGAGATTTAGGAGTTCTTGTATCGGCTAATGCCAAATCTTCTAATCATTGCAATAGTATCGCCAAAAAAGCGTTTTCAGTTTCAAACATTTTGTTTCGTTGCTTTCAAACAAAAAATTTAGATGCGCTAGTCAAAGCCTATAAGGTTTTTGTTAGACCTATTTTTGAATACAATTCTCAAGTTTGGTCACCTTATCTTTTAAAAGATATAGACTTAATTGAAAGCGTTCAAAAAAATACACACGTAGAATTTTTTTAAGGTGTAATCTCCCTTCGAACGCATCTTATACTGACCGTTTAAAAATTCTTGATCTTGATCCACTTGAAACCCGCAGAATTCGCTTTGATCTTAGTATGTGTTTTAGCATAATTAATAACCTGAATGATTTAAGATTCTCAAAATTTTTTCAGTGGGCTACGTTTAAAGGAAAAAACGATCATAATAAAAAATTAGATTTACCACGTGCTAAATGTGATTTGTTGTTTCATTCTTATGCTTCGCGAACTGCGAAATATTGGAATTCATTACCACAAAATGTGGTTGGAGTTAGCTCACTTTCTGGATTTAAGAAACTTATTGAAAATTTCAGTTTTAAATATTTTACTAAATTTGATCGACACATGTAAGCAGCCGTTTGGCTCTGTGTGTTCTCTCCTTTTATTTTATGACAATGTTGTGTAATGTGGCTTCTTTATTTTATTTTTTATAATCTGTGATCTTTTCGTTTGTGTACAATAATGTACATTTTAATCAGTGTTCTTGATCTTGATTTTAATATTACAAATATTGTAAAATAAAAGCATTTTATCTTATCTTATCTTAATTACAAAACGTGAAAATAACTGTTTATTTTGATTTTGATTACATGAAAAAACAAAATAGCCAACAATTTTGAAATTTTGATTTTTAAAAACACTTTATGTTCAAATTGTTTTGAATTAAAAAATTTTAAAAGTAAAAAAAGGATGTAAATGATATAAAGAAGTAAATGCATTTATAATAAGGTTTTTTCCGAAGATATATAACTGTAATTAATTTTTGAAAAGTTATGAATGAAACAGTGATTTTTCAAAGAATTATGCACAATTTTTTTTTAGTTTTATTATATTCGTAAATTTCTGTCTATTTTTAAGGATATTTTTTTTAATAAAATTTTTTTAGACAATACAAAACGTAATAATTTTCACAAAACGTAATAATTTTCACATTTTAGACAAGATGTTTTAGAAGATATCATGAAAAATAATAAAGGAAAAATGACACTTAGAACAAACTGCTTGAAAACAGAAGTCCCATTTAAATGGGACCTTTCTTTTCAAGCAGCTTGTTCTAACTTCTAAGTGTTTCATTTTTCTTTTATAATATATTTCTGATGAAATTCAATATTCTTACCGTATATGTACGGTAACCGCACACTTTTCTGTTTTCCACGATTTATGAAAAATAGTGTTTAAGTCTCAGGTGTTTTTTTTACTAAATGATAAATTTTTTGTTACAACTTGCAGTCAGTGTGTTGAAGTGAATTTAAAATACGCCCGTTCTTTTTTGTATTTTCTCTCTGACATAATTTTGCGTATCGAGGGAGAAAATCTACAGCCCTAAATAGCCATTTTTGACTATTTTTTAAGAAGGTATATCACTGTATCACTCGCATCTATAAAAGTATTTCACTAACAAAATTCACGCGACTTTGGGAGAGGGGGAGACGGAAAGGTTTGTACAATTAATCATTGAAATTAAAGACAAAGAGTTTACTCTTTAGTCTTTTCTTTACCGTATCTTAAGCTTGATAGTGAAGTCTAGTGAAGTTATCTGCTGAAATAAATATTGATTACTATTGAGTGAGTATTATTGATTTGTTAATATGTACGTCAAATATGTAGGTATTCACTTTTCATATATCTATCTGTGGCATTAAAGCTGCTATCTGTATTAAACAAACATTATCATCACAACTGCAAAATTTAATTTCAATAAAGTTAGAAACGGCAAACACAAATGCGGTATGATTTTTTATATGTGTAAAAAGGGAGTAAAGTTATTTAAAAACCATACTTTGTATGGTTTTGTATGGTTTTAAAACCATACTTTAATTTAGCCAAGAGTTTCAGTTTCATAAAATTAACCATTGATTTTGTCTGAAAAAAGTTATAAATGGCTTCTTCTTTTTTTGTAGCAGTTTTTGTAATGTCTTTAATTGAAATGGGATTGGGACAATATTCCTTAACTTCTTCGACGTTTCAAGTGTGGAATGCTAGCACTTACTGCGCACGGCTACACGCTAAAATTCAACTTCAAGTGACCTATTCAAGCAAAGAGGTACGTGTTTTATCTCAACAAACAAACCATAACAAACGAAATCAGTGCAATATGTATATTTGACCGCTTACGTATACGATCTTCATAAAATTTGAGTAGTTATAACATTAAAACCATATAGACTTATCGCCTTTAAAAAAATCAAATCAGTGTGTTACTATGTTAATCTTGGTTCTGAGTCTTAAAACGAAAATTAAAAAAACATCAGATAAAAAACAATAAAAATCTAGGTACACGTCTAGTACTGACCTGAAAGTTACGTATATAAAAAATCCGTAATTTTTCCATCTAAAAAATACCAATTATTAAAGAATCACGACTGTTAATTTGATGTACACAAAGGTCTTAAGAAGATTTGAAACTAATTTGTTACATATGTCGTTGCTTAACGAAAAAAAACAAGATTTTAATACACGAAAACAACATAAACATATTTCTAAAAAAAACAAATCGTTATGCACACTTTTTTCCTCATTTTTTTGGTTTTCTACAAATTATTTTCAATTATTCTCGAGCGAGCTCTTGTGTACATTGAATTTACCGTCGTGATTTTTGATTATTTTATTCTTATTTTAACAAAAAAAAACAACATTGGTGGGTTGAAAATATTAACGTTTAATTCATTTTTATCTGTGTTTATTTAAAATTTTACTAATTGAATAAACGCAAAACTACGTTTTTCTTCTTATTATTATTTATATTTCAAAAAACACAATTCCACTCATCGGTGGTGCGGGGGTGCCACACTGCAATTTAGCCCACGGCACCGTGCAACTATACTTGGAAAACACGTGGGTAAATTTTGTAATTCATGTTCATCATCTTCTTATATTATTATTATTTTTATTTTAAAAATTATAATTGCAATCATTGGCGCACGCCATCGCACCAACTATACTTGGAAAACGTAGGTACATTTTGTTTGGAGCGCCACTGCACCGAATTAACTATAATTAAACAACATAAGTAAATTTTGTAATTTAATTTCATCTTCTTCTTCTTCTTATTTTTTATTTTTATTATAAATTATTTATCGGTGGTGCGGGAGCGCCACACGGAGACTGAGCGCATCGTCACCGCGTAAACTACAATATTAAAGGAACGTGGGTAAATTTAGTGTTATGTTCTTCTCCTTATAATTATTTTTGAAACCTTATATCTTAAAACCAGTATTCCTCCCTCGTTACTGATTGATCAAAACAAAAACCAAACAAAACATTTTTTTCTTTGGAAATCGTAGAAAATTCCGCAATAATTCTTAGGAACTACTTTTTATTGATAAATAAATTCTATTGATAATATTAAAACTGTTAAAAAAATATATTTCGGCAACGGAATGATTATAAACATATGTCATTACGCAGCTAAAACTATAGTTTATTAGGCTATTTTTTTAATTTAATTCAAAAAAAGTGGTAGACTAGCCTTGAAAAGTACTCTAAGAATAGAACAGGAAAAAGGGGAGATTTTTCCCTGGGCGTATGTTTAGACAGAAAAGATGTGGAAAAGTCTGAGATTGAAATTATGTGGACTATAGGAAATTTGCATTTGGTTTGACCAGCTGCTCGCTGAATAAAAATTTCTACCATATGATAATGATTTGTTTATACATTGATCTAATCAGCCAGCACTGTTTCATTTTTTTAGTCTGATGAAATGTCAATTGAAAAAAATCATACTAACAGCAATCTTTGACAAGCACGAAATCTTTTTTTTTTCAAATTTATAGTTGTTTTTTACGCACACAAATATAGCCTTCTTATTAAAAAAGTGGCGATTTCGCGCTTGTCAAAGCTTGCTGTGAGTATGATTTTTTCAATTGACATATCATCAGACTAAAAAATAGCAATAGTGCTGTGTGATTAGATAAATGTATAAACAAATCATTATCATATTGTAGAAATTTTTATTCAGTGAGCAGCTGGCCAAGCCAAATGCAAATTTCCTATAGTCCACATATTGTCAATCTCAGACTAGTCCACATACGCCCGGGGAAAAATCGGCCCTTTTTCCTGCTGTATTCTTAGAGCATTTTTCAAGGCTAGTTCTAATAACAAAAACACAACAAAACAGAACAATTAACTATAAAAAAGCAACAATATTTTTTGTCACTTTAAAAAAATGCGAACCGATCATTCCCGCAATCTAAACATAAAGAATTAAAAAAACAAAGAAAAATAAATAACAGGACGTGGTTATTAGAAAGTGGTTCAAAAGTTTATTATAAGTACTCAAATAAACCACTCATTATAGACTTCTTAAAAAAAATTTGTGTTTGAAACTAAATTGTGTTTGAAGATTACTCTTATATTATACAAAATACGTTTGTTTTCAAAGAACAAAAATTAATTGGGATTTGATTTAACTGGTTTTCGATATTCCATGATTGATAACCGTATATTACCGAGATTAAAATCAATTGTCAGCAGGACAGCTAACAAGATCTTTATTCCGACATTTCAAAGCCTCTGAATACTTCTTTATCATGGCTCTAAAACATAAGCAAATGCGGCAATAAATAAAACAGGCAGCACCCATTTTACCAAAACGCATCTTTAGACAAAATGCGCATTTTTTTTAAATTAGCTCATTACGGTTAAAATAAGGTTGCAATAATTTAGAAACACGGGTTCTTCTAAAAAAAAGCCAGCATACGCTCTTGTTAGGCTGCGGTTATAGAAATTTAAGCAGACTGAACGATGGCAAATCGCCGTCATCAGATTCTCTTTGCAGCCAATCAAGAGCCTGTGTTCCAGTACCACGTGAATCTATCGATCGATAAACGCGTATTAGAACCATGAAGATTAAGCCAGTGAGCAAGATTAACTGCGTTAAACAATTAAACCGAAATATTTCAAGTCATTGAAGCTCAAACCTGCCTTAAGCGAGTTTTACATTTACAATTTTCTTGGTCTAAATTTTTTACTTTAATTACAGAAATCTAAATTGGTTCCAAGTATCGACATGTATATTAACAATATGTAAACCGTTATTTTTTTTTAAATCTCTTGTATAAATTGCGAAAGTCGTCGTTATTCTAGCATAAAGAGTCACAATCTATATAAAATCAATGTAATTCCGACTTATTCCGTCGTGGTAATGACGAAGTTCAGCTTTAGTTTAGAAGCCGTTTTCTCACTCTGTCACTGTGAACATAACCACATCCAACGGAACGTTCCTCGACACGAAAATCAGTCTTTGCAATGGAAAAGTGACCGGTGATAGTTTAAGGACGGATCAGAACATACTGGCGATCAGTTTCTTCAATAGCGGGTCGCTAAAATTAAGCATTTCCAACAATACTAATCTTACTTCTAAAGAAAACGGAAAATATTTCACAGTTTACGGTATCGATTTGACACTGCCACTAACCGACGCCTCGCTGTTTCCTAAAAGTTCCGGTAACAATTATTATTATTATTAATTAGAACTATTATAATTTTTATTCCCGGTAGTTTCGGACCCTAAAAAATAGACTGGAATGTTGTTTGTTGCTTTTTGCGACATACAAATTTATTATCTTAAAAATAACAAAAACGAAATTAAAAATATACAAAAAAACATATTGCAGAGACACGGCGCTCAAGACACTCAGAGGCAGTGAAATAATGTTTGTACAAAATTTCGTGCACTGTCGACCTAACTCGAATTTTAAGCTGTTTATCATAAAACCCAATACCGTAGTTGTATTTTTCTAAACTCCCACAATATATGACGTTCGCTACACGTTTGTGATATTGTAGTGTCACTGCGGTTGGTTCTTTTATTTCTATTTATATATTTTTTTAAAACAGGAAACCTAATAAACTATTTAATACTAAAATTCTGTATATTTTTAAAACATAATTACTTCATACACGAAAACCAAATCTTAAAACCTGACTGCTAATAAAACCCCCAAGAGTAAGAGTTCGGCCAAAATCATGCCATCTATACACTTGTAAAACGATTCCAGACTTACTACAAGAGCAAATGTCGTAATAAAACCAAACTAACCCACTCCTAAGAATAAAACTGGAAAAAATTCCAAGGCGGATTACCAGTTTTCGAGTGCTAAATCTATAACAGGCAATAAGGTAAAATACAAAACATAAAATA
The DNA here is from genome assembly GCA_030248175.1 of Microlaimidae sp. YZB2_3. Lineage (NCBI taxonomy): Eukaryota > Metazoa > Nematoda > Chromadorea > Desmodorida > Microlaimidae > Microlaimidae sp. YZB2_3. Next base: position 13,934 of record JASAMX010011738.1, read on the forward strand.
TAATATAGAGTAATAAAAATTATAACACATTTTAATATACATTATTTCTAAAGAAATAATTTTAAAAAAAACAAGTTTTTAAAAATCACACAAATTATTGAAAAAAAAAACCTTATCACGCCAAGTCCCTAACTAAGGCACCTTAATAAGAGTCATTTGGCTTTGTGCGTACTTTGTCCTAAGTGTTCAAAAGATAAAATCAAAAACTTAGATTTTAGACGTTCAAACACATTTTTTTGTTTTGTTTTTTTTTAAATTTTAGGCATTTTGACCAAAGAAGTATACAAAGTTTTTGAAAATTAAAAAAAGCCACTCTAAAATTTTCAAAAATCTGTTTTTTTTTGAAGATTTTAAGCGAAGTAATAAGTATGTCCCGGGATTAACACGACCTTGTAGGGTTAAAGCCCTAATTATAATATCCGAAAGCCCTAGCTAGTACACAAACCGTTTAGAGGTGCCTCAGTTAGGATGGTAAATATGTCTGCTGAATGATACATGAAGATATGAAGTCACATTTACTTTGTTTTTCTTCATAAATTGTTTGTCTCATCACGGTATGGCCGCAGAATCAGGAAGACTTGACCGCGGTGAGACTTATAACCAACGGTTGTCGCCGATTTCTGTAGATTTGAATTTGCATTAGGGTAGTGCATTTAATTTCGGCACTTTTTAAAAAGACCCCTTTAATCGAGTTTAAGTGTAGTGCTATGACTCCTACACATTTCAACGTTGTCTTTTAACTATTTACAACTACAATTTACCACCCGACTACTAAATTCAACCCGTTTTTACCTACAGCAATAGTGTGCCGAAATTACACTATTTTATTTTATAACGATTGCTCACCACAGACGCAACGTAGAACCACGGGTACTAAAAATTCGGAAAATATACTCAATTTTACCAGGACAGTTTAATTTTTAAACCAATTTATTACGTAATCATGAAATGCCCATGTTCGAAGAACGAGTAACAATTTTATTTTTTGTAAATCACACAATTTCACATAAAAATATCATAACATAACAAATAAAAAGTTCACGACAGTCATCTACATATAATTAGCTTTCATTTGAACTATCAAACGTCGTATTCCGTCCAGGATTACCAAAGATACAGTCCAAAATCAAAAATGCCCAATTGGGAAAAGTGCCGAAATTAAATGCACTACCCTATAATCCTTTAAACTTTCGACACCACAAAAATATATTTATAAACGTTGGGTATATAATTTATGTCAATATGTCTTTATAAATTTTTTAGCCAAAAGCATTTCTTTTCATAACTCCACAAACGGTCAGTATTTCGGTACAGTACCCCAGGATCATTCTCTGTTTTGTAAAAGTGGATACAGATTTAAGCTTAACAACAATTTAACGCTGATTTTCACCAACGTACAGCTACAAGCATTTCAAAATCAAAACTCTTTCATACGTCGTAAGTTATTCTTATGTATTTTTGATTTTTTTAGGTTAGCTCTTTGTATTTTTACACACTGGTTTAATTTGGACAATGTAACTATAATTAGAGCAAACAAGAATAATATTCAAAATCATTATATAATTAGCCGCGCTTATAAATAAAAAAGAATAAACAGCGCTTACCTCCGGGTTGATTACGCATCAACAAGTATATTTGTTTGTAAATGTAAGTAATTGCACACACGTTGGAAATCATGCCCTTAAGTAGAACACTTAAAAACCAAAATTAGAGGGCACCGCGTATTTAGCGGGTGCCCCAATTGACACACCGATGATTTATTATTTATAACTATAATATTTATTGCAGGACAACATCAGATGGCAATTATATTATTATTTTTTAAAGCTTAGCCTTCAAACGGCAAAAATATAACAAGTTAAAAAAAAGATTTACAATTGTTTTCAAAATCATGTAGGCTTTAATTTATCGTTGCGGGTTAGCTTTATCCGAAGTTAAGCATTTTTAGATGACAGCCTCTGTATAGATCTTTAAATATGCTTTAAATATGCTTTAAATATGCCTCTGTATAGATCTTTAAAGATCTTTAAATAATAGTATTGAATAACATATATTATAAAAATATATGTTATTCAATACTATACATTTCACAAGTTAAACAGGTCGATAACATTGAATTCCACATTTAGCCCGTTCTCGTAAAGACCTTTTCCCTCGCTACAACCGAGAAACCTTCGTACGACAAACAATCTTCGTCTCACGGTGGTGGTAGTTTCGAATGACAAATGTCGTAAACTAGATTTAGGATCGTTGGGGCCAAGGCCGCTTAGAGTTGGAACTTTGGAGGCTAAAATGGGGAAGTCCAGAACGTCCAAAATTAGAGCCAGTTGAAAAACTATTTTAAGCAACTTAACTATTTACACATTATTGTTCTATATTTTTTTTATATTCTTCTTTGTTGGCAACTGAAATAAAAACTCTTGCGAAGTTAAGCATTTTTAAATCACAGCCTCTGTATAGATCTTTAAATATGCTATATACTATATTATAAGAATATATGTTATTCAATACTATACATTTCACAAGTTAAACAGGTCACAAGTTAAACAGCAAACGTATTTTTTGTTAGCTCCGTACCCTCGTGTCCAGTACTCTCGTGTCCAGTACCCTCGTGTCCTAGAATCGACGGAAGTATGACATAGGTCGCACGAAGGTTTCACGGTTGTAACTGAGGAAAAAAGAATTACGGGAACGGGTTAAGAACAATATAGATTCAAACTTTTGATTCGATAAAAAACACAAACATTTTTTGAATGTTTTTAGCTTATTTCCAGTGTAAAGGAGACCAACGAGAAACAGAGTTTCTACCGATTATAATTGGAGGTGTTTTAGCCGGTTTGGTGGTTTTGGTCACCTTCGGATACATAGTTGGTCAAATCCGAAAAACCAAACACCAGGTAAATTGGAAGTAGTTTTTTCCCAGGCGGGCTGTGCTGGTAATAAATAGTGCAACAAAACTCTGCGTATAATAAACATAAAAAATAGTATACTACATACTATCAAGAATATCTTGGTACTGTAGTGATTTTGTACTGGTAGTCTTTAATAAACAAGGTACATAGCTATTATTGCATTATTTATCGTGTAATAAGTGGAATACCTTATTTTTATTATACAATTTAATTGCAAATTGTCTTTCCGGAAAAAAATTTAAAAATTGTAAATTTGACGTAATGACGATACAGCATGCAAATTTATTATTATGTGCAATTCATAAAGAAGATACTTTATTATTTTATGCCATGTAGAAAAAAAATGTTTAAGGATTTAAAAACACTACTAGCACAATTTATTAACAGTAAAAGATTCACAATTCATGTTGCACTGCTAAAAATGGGCGTAATGAATGTTAGTGACTTATAAGCAACTTGAACCGAAACTTATTATAAGCATAAACAACGGCCAACAGTTTAAAACCCAGTAGCAAGCAATATTATTTCATTGAGAAATTCAACCAAATGGATCACCCAATCCAGTAAACCAAATCACCAATGTTTGGCCTGCTCTAATGGAAAATCAAAATTAAAGCTTCGGCGGCGCTACAATACTCTATTCACACAAGTTCTCAATATTGGTCATCACAACACGCTTCCTACACAAAGATATTCACTCTGCAAAAAATATCCTAATTCATGAAAAGATTGTAAAAAACCAAAGATGCAATCACTGGGGGAAGGGTTTTAATAGACATAATAATATATACATTAATAAAATAAGTTTTAATATAGACACTTTAATTGTGTAACTTATTTTCTATCAAAAATTGTTTGTTTTAAAATGTGTAACTGATAGTTCGCATATGTATAAATGAAAAACAATATTTCAACAGTCGTTAATAAAAGCCGTTTTTTCTGTTCCTAGTTGTCGTTTTTGCTTTAGTGGGAAAACCAAAAAAAAATTTTACTGAAATATCGATTTTTTTTTAAATAAATGCAAGATTTTGATTAAAATTTACGTAACTTTTATTAATGACTTTATGCTTTATTTTTTAGTTTTTAATATGCTGCATTTATTACAGGAGCACTGTCACCAATCATATTCCTATATCGCCCGAATCAGACTGTTCCTTTAATACCAAACCTGCCAAATTCAAATTTGGTATTTGGAATGTTCCACTACAAGACCATGGCATTTTTAAATTTGAGCTCGATTTCTTCAGTATTAAATGAATAATGTGTTTCGGGCTATATAGGAATTTGGTTTGTGACGACAGTGCTTTTTTTTATTAGTTTTTCGCTTTTTATATGTTATTTTTTTATTTCATAAAGGTTCAAGTATTTTAAGTAACCCTTTTTTATTTATGCTTTTTGACCACTATAATTTTTACCTTACAAATTTTGCATGTACTATGTTATTATAGTATTGTGCAAATTTGTTATGGGCTTAGATGGAGTATTGCTGCTTTTTAAGGTTCGCTATTACTGCTTATTAAAAATTTTGTAAAGCACAAATTTATAAAGGTTTTACTTTAACAAAAAACATTTTACGCAAACGAATTACAGAATTCTATTAAAGTATTCACTTCATCCCACTGAGGGTCTTTTTCATCCAAAAATTTCACTGCTTTCTTAGCAATCCCCATATATTCTTCGTAAAAACATGGAGTCACATAATCTTCTAGATTCATATTTTTCAAAACTTTCTAAAAAAAATTGCATCGTTAGTTTCATTAGAATTTCCCGCATGTTTTTCAGTTTTTTTTTTGCATGATCTGATTTTACAATGTGTTCATTTTGGACGAAATAAAAACAATTTACATTTTATATCCAAAAATATAAAAAAATAGTTCAAATTACTGTAAATTATAAGTGTCTTTTTTCCAGCTTTTGAACTGTATATAGTCAAAATTACGTTTATTTTACAGTGATCTAATTTAATTTGTTTTTGCGACAATAAAATGTCCCTTCAAAAAAGCAAAAATATTATCTCTGTTAACCTCAAAAAGGATCTGTTGACCCTTTCCGCTCAAGGTTTTGTTTCGGCCTAACTATATATTTTATGTATCCTCCGTGGTTTTTAAGCAAGTCGCACCTAAAAATAATTCAACAAAATTTAAAAAACTTTTTATGTAACTTGCTTAGTGTACTAAATTGGGGGTTTTATGTTCAGACGCGAAATAAAATTTCGTCACAAATTAAATTCTATTTGCTGTTTTTTTTTAATTTAAGATGATAAGTGATACGGTAACGGGACTTTAGAGCCGGAGCGAGGGGTTAGGCGCTCAGTCTTTTGCTTAGGCTTAGGTTCAGGCTTAGGTTTTGCTTAGGCTTAGGTTTTGCTTAGGCTTAGGCTTAGGTTTTGCTTAGGCTTAGACTTAGAAAAAATCTTTCTAAAGCTCTTTAGAAGTTCTAAAGTCCCGGCTCTAAAGTCCCCAAACCAGTGATACCAGTCGATTTGTTTAAATTATCGTTGTTTTCGACATTAACTACGAGTCTACTAAAGACTTATGGCTATCCCAAAATCAGAAAATCAAAGAAATAATTAAGATTATTTAATTATTGTTTTTGACTCCCTAGGTTTTAAGAAAATTGAGAAATCCTTTTTATTTTAAATTTTGTTTTCGTGATGAGACACCAGTAGCCGCACTCATAAAGCTCGATTAACCAAGGATTACCCAAAAATTGAGTATGGACGTCTTTTTTTCATGGACAACGAGAGAATCGGATTAAAAAGCTGATAAAAACTTACTTTAAACGCGGTTTTTGGACTTTTTGCCATGTTTTGTGACTCGAAAAGTATACATACTGTTTTAACTAAAATATTTTTAAATAAATAATTGTCAAATTTTAAGAATATTTGAAAAAAATTTAAATACATGATATTGTTAATTTTTAATTTCGAAACAAAAAAATAAAATTAAAAAAGACTAATTTTATTTCGATTTTGTATTGGTTCACATTATTAATTTAAATGGATAAAAATTTAATTCCTCCGTATGTTTGATTATGCTATAAGTTTATTTTACACTATTAATCATTATTTAAAGGAATTGAGTCTTTTATCAATATATATTATATTATGTTAGCCAATGCAAAAGCCAATCAACAATCGTTGGTTAATCCTTGGTTAATCGCGCTTTATGAGTGCGGCTACAGACCTCGTTGGTCCGTAAACAAGCGTGCCGAATAATATTTAACCGTTATGGCGTTACTACAGGGAAATCGTTGTAAAAATAAGAGAAAAACAGTTGTAAGTTACAAAAATTAACACTTTAAAAAAGTTCGAGTACCTTACCCTTGTTGCATTGGATACAACTTTACGCGGTCTTCCAAAAGCAACTGAGCAAAACAGATTCAGAGCAAATAAGAACACAAAACCCATTTTTTAATAAACACAAAATTGTACTGTATTATACTAATAGCGGCTAATTAAAAGTTATATAACGAAGTTTTTTTTTATTTTTGAATTATTTTCAGATTAAATTTGGTAATTTTTTATGCGATACTTTAAGCCGAATGTCAAGTTATAATTTGTTTGTTAAAGATTTTGTTGTCTAATCTTGATGTTATTTATTATAGACAATTTTAATTATACTTCTGAGAAAAGCTTATGGTGTTAATAAATAATACTAATAATACATGTAATCTAATCTAAATAATTTTAAAAAATTCGGGTAATGGAAAACGTCGTTTTAATTAATTTAGTAAACGAGATCCAACATAATACTTGCGATACTTCTTTACTTAGTTTTTTCGTGCCCTTAATCAAAAAGATATTTAGATACAAACAAGTCCCATGTCTAGATGTAGGTTGCAGTAATTCATAAGCATAAAGTATACCTAACTACAAAATTCTCAAGGAGTTATGACTGTATGAAATGGAATCACTTTTAGCCAATTGGCGCTTAGAAAAAAAAATGGAAATTTCTCATTTATGGAGATAAATTTTTTTTAAGCGTCATTGGCTAAAACAGCTCCTCCCACAACCATTTCCACGGAGCAAAACATATATGACGTGATCATCAATACTATGACTTTTGAGGACCCTTAAAATCCTGACGTGTATAGGCACCATACTGAAACTTTAATAACAATACTGCGTTAAGTATATACCACAATAATCTATCCTAATGCCTGTACATCTACTTTAATAATTCAAAGTATTTCTTCAGTTGCTTAATTAAACCAACAAGATAATTTCCATTATATTATAAAAAATAGGCAGTCATTCCGGTGTGTTTCTTATTTATTAGCTTGTTTATTAGTTTTTGGTTTCTATGTGCCATGTGGTAAAAGAGTGAAAGTGAAACCATTCTTGATATTGTATTATTAATATCAAAAATACATAAAAATTAATTAATATTACTTATTTATGTATTCTTGATAATGTTAATAAACGAAACATTAATTTTAGATTACAGTACCACCAGCAGCAAATAGTATAAATGGAACGACTGTAGTGTCTGAAGAAAAAGCAAAAATAAACGAGGAAAACCATGTTGAAAAGTTTTGATTGTTTTATGTTAGCGCGTATAAATTACTCGATATATAAGACCTTAAGGTAGAACAGCACAGTTTGATTTTGACGGCAGATCTTTTCTAATTAACTTTTACTAACGTAATTTGACCTGCTGATTTAATTTTTGACATTCATTTTTCTTTAAAAAATTGTTATCGTCCACAATCATAAAAAATGACACCAATAAAATACATGTCAAAACTACAATACATTAATAAAATTCATTACCAAAAATATTCTATTTTTTTTCATTTTTCTTTTAATCTTGAATAATGAACACTTTTTTAATTAAAAAGTTAAAAATTAAAAAAAAATTTCGACGTTAAAACAGTTCTTTGCGGGAGACTCGAACCTGCGGGTCAAAGAATCTGAGTCCGACGCTCTGAAAGCTGAGCTATTGGCCCATTTGAAGGTCCTTCCTTAAAAGCTGGTTTTAAACAAACGTCTGGAAATGAAGTTTCTTAGCGTAAAAATCAAAAAAACTTTAGGGTATCTGACTTATTTTCGACCAGGCCTTAATTTCGGCCAACGATTTCGGGTGTTAGAAAATTGGCTTATTTTTAAAACACAAAAGAACTAGCAAAAAAATAACTGAATAAATGTTGAATAAAGTGTTTTTTAAAAAGTTATTTATTTTTAATACTCTGCATTATCAACATTTTCATACAAAAATAATTTTTTGTGATTTTCTTAATTTTTGCTTTGTGTTTAAACTGCATCAAATTTAGAATGAAGCACTATATAACCTTAAAAGATTTTCTATTTAAGGCTCAAAATTGTTAATTTTTATGTTTTGAATTTTTTAAAATCACTTTGCAATGCGTTTAACTAACTGCGGATTTTAAGATTCCATTAATTTCGGCCACCTTAAAATTCAGGTGAACGAACCTGCCGTTTTTTGCTGTTTTCAAATTTTTAAAGAATTTTTTGTATTTATAAAGAATTTTTTTGCTTGTTTGACTTTTTTTCACGTTTTTTTAAACCAAAACAAAAATTCAACAATAAATACAGGTTTTTAAAATTTGTTTTTTTAAGGTTTTGACATAATTATTTAAAGTCTTGCTTATAATTATTAAAGTTTTCAAACGGGAAAAAATTAAGTTATATGTACCAAGAACAATACCTAAGGATAAATTTGCAACCTTTAAAAACAATTAATTGTTCATTTTGGCAATAGTTATAGCCAATTTTTTCTAGGTGGCCGAAGTTAATGGTTCGCGCCTTAATTTCGGCCACTATAAAAAAACAACTTTAAACCTCCACTCATCTTTAAGTGTAAAAGAAATTTTAAAATTTTGTACTGGAATAACAAAAATAGGTAGCTTTCGTTTGATTTTTAAACTAAATTTTGGGTCGATTGGAAAAACCAAAAAAAAATTATCCAACAAAATAAAAAAGGTGGCCGAAATTAAGTCAGCTACCCTAAATAAAAATTAAAAAAATTGATTCACTCAGATTTTAATGAAATTTTAAAAAAATTTCAAAAAGATAATAAATTTTTGAATTGTTTTTAATTATAAAACTATTTAGGATTTTTTTATTTGATTTTTCTTTTAAAAACATCGATTTTTTTAATTTTCTTAAAATTTTGAATTACGTTTGACTCCAAACCACATCTAAAAGATGCCCCTATTTTTTGTTAACTTTCTATAGACACCTTGCACTGAAACGCAGTTTATACATGAAGTATGCAATATACATAAGTGTCACCATAATGGATAATTACCGTACTCCTACTTATCTTTTCGTAGTATGCAGATGAGGCGATAGAAAGCGCGCGAAAATTGGATCGATTGATATGCATTATAGGAAAAGATAAGTAGGAGATAGGGTATTTTTGGCGCGCTTTCTATCGGTTGATCTGCTACTCAACTAAAAGATAAGTAGGAGATACGGTATTTTCGCGCGCTTTCTATCGGTTGATCTGCATACTACGAAAAGATAAGTAGGAGTACGGTAAATATCCATTATGGTTACACTTATGTATATTGCATACTTCATGTATAAACTGCGTTTCAGTGCAAGGTGCCTATAAAATTGCAGCAAAATTGGAGAGAATCAAATTTTTTAAATGGCCAAAAACTGTTTTTGAGCTTTAAATTCATCGAACTATATCTCGAAATAAAACAACCGGTAAACAATGAAATTATTACCGTTGAATACATCACAATCTGAGCTTTCGATCGCACTATACTTTTGTCGGACAAAAATTCATATCTTAGTTGATATCTAACTTTTAGTAAAAATCGTCATAACTGTGGTGTTCTACCTTAAGATAATTAAAACTTTTTAAATTTGTATAGATTATAACTTTTTTAATTTAATATAATATATAATATAATATATAATAATATATAATATATTTATATATAACTTTTTTCATTTAATTTGCTGTATTTATATGAGAGATACTTCTACAATAAAATCTTTATAACCCAAATCCATTCTTTTATCATAAGTATACAGAATGTGACAAGAAACGTATGGAGACCCATCATTTTTAACAAAACTCCGCCTACCAAATTTCAAGAATTAATAAATTATTATGTTAATCTTAGTCGTGAATCTCGAAAAAAAAATTTTAATGTCACAAGTGTTCTGTAGCTAGTGATGTTCCCCGGAGCTCCGCCTTTAGGAGCTCCGGAGCAACCCCCGTAACTCCGTCCTATTTTTGTACTAACTTGATGAATAATTGAAGAGTGATGCCATAGATTATTTTGTCAAAATTTTTTTGGTAATTAATTTTCTTTCAAAACTTATTTAAAACACAATAGAAGTAGTGTTTAAAATGGTAATAGAGTTCTTTTTAATGTATTTCAAGCTTAAACAAGCTTAAAATCACTCAGTTAACAGGCCGAGCTTCCTCCGTTTTAAATGACTAGAGCTCCGGAGCATGATATTTCATTTATTTAAAAATTGAAATTAATCATTTAAAAGCCGCTGTCACATGTCTGGCAGTTTCGTAGAACCGGTCAGGGTAGTCGGTTAAAGGAGCACTGTCACAAATCAAATTCCTATAACGCCCGAACCGGACTGCTCCTTTAATACTGAACCGATTCAGCTGAAATTTTAATTTTAGCCTTGTAGGAGCACTCAAATACCAAAGTGAGTAGGTAGGTGGTATAAAGGAGCAGTCCGGTCGGGCGTATAGGAATTTGATGCGATTTAAAAATGATAGTTTGTATCAGATTGCTTTTTAAAAAAAGCGGTACATACTTTACTACACGGAACTCTACCTATCATAATGAAATTTTTGGGTCAGCGGTTGTTGCAAAATGAAAATTCGTTACAATATAAATAATTTTTCAAAGAAAATGCAGTATGCATTATGGCTTTTAAAGCGAAACTTTATAAAAACGTTTATTAAACGGTACCGTTTCTACATTGATAAAACACAGGTCTTCGTTTTAGCAGTGTCGAAACGTTGGCGTTTAATAAACGTTTTTAAAAGTTTTGCTTTCCAAGCCATGCATACTGCATTTTCTTTGAATTTTATCTCTCAAAGCAATTCTAGGTTTTCGGAATAAATAATTTTTATCTAACTTTCTTTCCCGAAACTGGAGATTTAAGCCGGTTTACTCACACCGGACTGGCAGCTGATAGGTGACGCACAGAGCACATCTTTTATACCGCAGCAGCAATGACGGTGTAATGATGTAAACGCGCGCGTTCACTTATACACTGCCACTCCGGTGTGAACCGGCCTTTAACACAATATTAAAACAATTTAAATGTTTATTGTAATTTTTGACCATTGTTTTAAGCTTTTTTTTGCGTAACTGACGTTTTTCTTATGTAAATTTTTAGATTTAATCACAAAAAACTTTTTGCAATGATTTAAAACAAAAACCGCGAAATTTTTCAAATAGCCGTTTTATTCTTTTGTAGTATTTCAAGTTTTAAAAACAATACAATCAAGAATGCAACTAATCTGAGACACTTTTTTCGTGGCGGAACCACCGACCTAATTTTTGTTATGTTAGGTAGATCCATTTTCATAATAGTTTTTTGTCTAAAATTTCGTATACTTTTGAGAGTACTGCCTAGCTTACTGTAACAACTCCAGTTGTGTTATTGTTTCACAAATATGACGCCTTATAAAATACGAGAACTAATGTAACAATGTAAAACGATGGTGTAACGCCACACGTCAGTCAATGAGGTGCTCAGGCTGGAGATTACAGGTTAAAGTCCTGTATCGCTCATTTTTCAGCCCAAAGCTAAAAATAGCCGATTGTTTTGCAATCTTTCTTTTAAAAACTCAATTTATTCGGCTTATATTTCTGGACTTCACATTGCACCACAGCGACAAGCGGCAGTGCAACGGTGTAAACGGGCGCGAAACGCGGCATTCCTCAAGTATAACCCACTGAAGTGGTCACCGGAAAGATGGATTGTTTAAAACCGTTATTTTTCAAGTAAATTGTCGTGATAAATCTCACAAGTAACATTTATCGTGGAATTTAGACCTTAATTTCCCTAAGCAAAACCTTAAAATCAAGCTAAATTTAATGTTTTAATGTTTTGTTTGATTTTGAGGTTTTGCTTAGGAAAACTAACGTCTATAGTTCAGGTTTCAGGTTGTTTATGATTTTTATCATGATAATTTTTTTAAATTTATCACTGTCTAAGATTTATTAAAAAACTATTTTAATTTAATGGGTTTTTTCTGAAAAATAACGGTTTTAAACTAGTAGTTCCTCCATGTTTAAAGTAGTCCATCTTGTATTTTCTTTCCGTTGACCTCTAAAGTGAGTTGTTCTTGAAGAATGCGCAAAGCGCGTTGTCACTCCGGTGTAAAAGACTAACGGTCAATTTTGTAATAAATCTAATAGACAAAAATTTGCAGCAAGAATAAATTTTTTAGACGAGTTTTTGTTTGAATTTTTTATGTGCTTTTTGTGTTTAAATACCATTAAAATAAAAAAAAAAATTTACTAAAATAACACAAGAATTTCAAAATGTCACAAAAGATATGTACATATAATATGCCTAAACTTTTAAAAACTTTGTAGCTTATATTGCTTTGTTTTAAGCTAGATTTTTACTTCAGATAAAACCCTGCTTTTATAAGTAACTAAAGATGAATTCTATCAGGGTAAAATTAACTAGGTGTAAAGTAACCACTCGTTCTTCGAGAAAATATCACGTGGAGAGAAACACCTGACGCAACTTAATAATAATTGGTTACATCATCTCTGAAAACTTTTTTTATTATTCTTATTCTCAAGTGTTCATTCTTTATTTCTTCCTGACGGCGAGCGGTTACGCCCTGAATTTCAGCCTGAAGAATTTTAACTTTAATTAACATATATTTTTTTAATTTTGGCAAATGTAAAAAATCAATGTATCACTGTCATCAAAAGTTGGATCCGCTTAGCGTCTGATTTGTTCGTTAAGTTCAATTGTTTTAAAAATAGCATAGAACAAAAACAAAAAAAAATTTCTGTTGCCAAATTACCAGTGTCACAAGCAATTAATGCTTTTGGTAACAACCAAGGTAGTAATAATTGATTACTGATTTATTTGACAGTTAGTGCTTAGTATACAAGAAAAGTCCCATATGTGCTGCCAAGATATACACGAGGAAGTTAGCCCAGAGTGGGGAGAGGGCGGGTGTTAAATTGGAATTTAGGGGGTCAAAATCTAAGAAACGTGTTTTTACCATATTTATTTTTTCTGGAGTGAATTTTATTATTGCTATTATAACATTATTACATTTTACTACTATTATAATTGTTTTTCGATCTTAAAATAGAAACGAACAATACATAATAAAAAACTAACTTTAAGTAAGTTTTATATTTGAGCTTTAGCTAAAAAGATTTATTTAGATCTTAAAACTTAAGTTTGAAGAAGGTTAAATTTCGTTTTTTACAATACGTCTTTCAACATCTCGTCTTCTACAACTCGTCTTCGGAAAACTCGTTTTTTAAACATCTCGTCTTCGGAAAATTCATCTCTTTTGGATGCGATTTTGTAAACGCACTTTTCAAAAGACAAGTTTCTCCTATTTTTAAATAAAACAATGTATTAAAAACCTTTTTTACCTAAGCCTAAGCAAAAACCGAAAATCAAGCAAAATTTTTATCGTGATAAACTTTTATTAAATGGTTTATTCAAAAAACTGAGAACCTAAGCCTAAGTAAAACCTAAAAACCAAGCAAAACTTTATAATGGTAAATTTGTATTTTAATGATGCTTTTTGAACTGAAGAGTAAAAACCTTATTTTTTTTCATAAGCCTAAGCAAAACCCAAAAATCAAAGAAAATTTTATCAATGGGGTGGAAACTCGCATTTTTGAAAGTACGTTTACAAAATCGCATCCAAAAGACGAGATGTTTAAAAGACGAATTTTCCGAAGACGAGATGTCGTTGCATTACCTGGGTTATATTATATTCTTATTAAGTTTGGGTTATATTTTATTCTTAATATAAAATAATAATGTTAAAGCATTGTGTGACTTAATTAAAAAATTAGTTTTCACCCGGATAACTGAGTTACAATTAGGCCATAATATTAAAACATTAAACAAAGACGACTCTAACGTTTATGCTTTTAATGAATTAAAAAATGTAAATGATAAAATACCTGACGCTAAGATCTTCGCACAATCATCCTCTCTCAAACTCAAACCCTTTTTTACTAAAAAACTAAAAAAAATACTTACAAAAACACTCTTGTGCCCTTACCCCCAGTAAAAAAATCATTAACAACGGACGGACGTGAATTACAACTATATACCTAAACGAAACTTCTACTTTGCGGGCATAATGTCTAAAAATATAAGAAGAATAAACAAAAATATAAGCTTAGTATATAATTAACAATCCAACGTATCTTATTGATACCAAAGCGCCTTCACTCGCGAAGACGGGACACAGCACCGCCAAGTAGTAGGTCGTCGTTATGCACGCCGGTTATTCCGTTTCGCCCCTGAAACTCGCCGAAATAGAGATGCTCCCTATTTAGTGCTAGTTTCCGTCCACGTTAGAGGCATCATTCGCCCAATTGTCATTCGTACCCCAACCCATTGGATCACTACAGGTCCGGGAATGGTAACAAATGTTACCCTTCCCTCGTCGCACTGATCAAGAGTGGCGTCGCTGGGCACGCGACCCCACTGAATCCCATATCTCCATTGAGAATGAAATTCGTCGTGACAAAAACCCACACTTCCATCAACCTGAAAGACACCCATATTATCGACTAAGACCAATGCGTACATATTTCCGCAAAACTCATCGCAGTCGAATCTCAGCACCCCCTGACCACCCAGATATACAGGACTCATACAATAAATTCTATATGGATATCAAAAAAACACGTGAAACTCGTAACACATGGACCAAAAAAGAACAAGATAATGCTCCTTATGTATGATTATAAAGTCGTCTATACGACATAAACCTCGAGAGCAAGTCATTAAAGAACGAATGGATCGAGAAAAACGCGACATTCGTCGTCGTGTTAAAGCAAAAATCTTGCTCGACAAAATGTCACAACAGAAAAAACCCAAAGATAAAACTGTCACTCATAGCATCGCAGGAAAGCAAAAACCTCACGGGTTGCAAGAAAACCCTCAAATCCCATTAAACATGTCTGGCAGAACATGGATGGAGCAAGAACACCGAATCGCTCACAGATTTCCAATCTCTCCTCCACGCGCACTCGGTGCAGGTTCCCATGAACCTAGGTATAATGGTTTCAGCGCAACCACAATCATCAACATCATAATAGGAAATTACGATCGTCAAGTGAGACAAGAAGCCCTTAATTTAGGCATCTAAGTTAGACAAATACGCAACGAAACCAAGTAGATGATTGCTGGGG
>JASAMX010011739.1:0-14060 GCA_030248175.1 Microlaimidae sp. YZB2_3
TATTTAGCATAAAATCCGCAGTGAATTTTTTTTAATTTCAAAAGTTAATTGAGAAAAATTTCTTCTTGATTTTTGAAAAGGGGAATTGATCTCAGACCTTCTCAATTTTAAACAGTCAGTGTTGAAGAAGCTGATTTTAGTTTACAAGTGTCGATTAAAGTTTTGCGTGTTGGATGAAAGAGACTTCGATCAAGAACAGCTTGATTAGCTCTTCCTAGATTATTTTTGAAAGGTAGTACTGGAAAAAAAACGTTATATATACCATCATTTGTGACAAGATACGTTTTAATGTCTATCTGTGTGTCAATAAATGTTTGTTAACCATTAAACGCTAAAATTTATCATTAAAAAATCAAATTCCGAAAGCATTATTAAAAAAATGCGTTTGCAAAAGTATAAACCTTAAATCTGAAAAGAAATCGAATTGATAGCCTTAAACCTTAAAATATAAATCGTAAATCCTAAACCTAAACCCTTACATCGTAAATCTTAAACCTGAAGAGTGAATTGGGCTTAATTTTTTTTAGACTTTTCACGTTTTTGTTTTATTCTTTAAATCTATTTTTGAACAATTTAGTAGCTAAATTTTAGGCGTTTAATTTATTTTTTATATATGACAAATCGGCTTTAGTTTTTGAATACAGAAAAAAATTATTATAAAGAAATTATCCAGCCTTAATCACAGCCTAAAGTTTGAGCAAACCCTTTCTCTTTGCAATGACTTTTACATTTATAATTTATTTTTTAAAACTTATTAGCTTATTTCATTTAAAGCAAGCAATATATGAAAATACTTTTAAAAAAGTTCATCAATTTGGGACGATTTATTTATTTCTAATTTTTACGCAAAACCCACCAGACTTCATAGAGTTTTTTCTTTAAAACTAATATCACAAACAGAAAAAACTTAACAAAACTTTTCTATTGCAGAGTATATTCTCAGAAGATTGAGTTTGGAGAAAAAATGGTTCGTTTAAAATTAATTTTTATGCGTCTGACAGATTTTTCAAAATAAACCACATTTTTTTGTTTCACAGTTATATTCGTCTTTAAATTCTTGGTGTTGGTGTTCGAATGACTTTTAAAAGGTTAAAAAGTGTTTTTTTTTATTTTAATACTTTGTCTACCTTCTTAAATACTAAAATTATGATGATAAATACCTATTTTTATTTATTGAGAGAAATTTTTTTTAGCTTATGCAGAAGTGTATATGGATAAAAAATGCCGTGGACTCCAAGATTTTGACTTGGAAGTTGCCAAACAATTGCAAAAAAGTCAGCAAATGAGGATGAAATCAGCGGAAAAAGAAGAATCGGAAATAAACACCGGTAAAAATAGATTTTTATGTGAATGCATGGGCATTTTTTTATATATATTATACAAATTTAACCATTAAATTTGCACAACAATTTTGAGACTTAACTATGTTTTAAAAAGAGCGCCCTAAAAAAATTTGAGATACCAAGAGGTAAATTAAAAATAAAACGAAATAAAATCAGTAATATTAAGTCGTAGTTTTTGCGTGAATAACGTGTATAATCCACTGTCTCGTTATCATTTATCCATGCGCTAACAATAATCTTTTAGGTCTCGTTTGAAGTCAAGAGAATAAATTCCAAAATTTTGTTTATACATTTGAAAAACTAAACTAAAGCCTTTTCAAAACACGTGAGGATTTTAAGGACCCTCAAAATGTCATATAGTAATTTTAATCAAATCATATGTTTTGGTCTGGGGGAATAGTTGTTGGAGGAGCTGTTTTAGCCAATTAGCGCTTGGGAATAAATTAATCTCCAATAAATGAGAGAACTCTCTTTTTCCCAAAGCGCTAATTAGCTAAAAATGATTTTATAACGGTTTTACTCTGTAAAGATATTTAACGCTGAACAACTTCCGTTTAAATGGGAGAGTTTTGACCATTGTAAACTAATTGAGACTGGAAAGCATTTTGAGATGAGCATATGTCGCTAACAGTACGATTGATTCAGACGATAATTATATCAATGTATAACCACTATTAAATTTTATAAACATTTTTGTAAAACTTAACCGTGCCGTTAGCAAAATATGCTCAGTGAAAATTTTTGCCAGTTTTAATCATTTTCTGAACAGACTTTAGTTGTTACATAAAGTCATATTCACTTTAAAAATGTTGGTTTCTAATTGAAATTTAAAAGTTGATTATACAAGAAGCCACAAAAAATCAAAGATAACCCATATTTACGGACTTTATTTTAACCGGCAAATCGTTCATTTATTACTAGTCAAAATTTGATGATATTACAATTAACTTTAGCTATCATGTACTTTTCTGCAAAGTATATTTTTATAATCTTTTAATTTACTAATAAAAAAATATTGATGCTTTAGTTTTTTTAGTCTTTAAAGTTTTTAAGTTAATTAAATATAGCTGACCTATGGCCGCAGGTTCTTTCTAATTGGGTAATTTAAACTGTTAATGGAAAATATTACTTTTTCTCTGATTACCCTGAAGATTTTTTAATGACGGCGTTATTTAAATATGGATAAAAAAATGCATCAGAAAGTATTGTTTAGGTTCATCGGCTAAAAAAATAAATGAACGGGATATTGTTGTACTGAACGAACGCCTCACAAAATCGTCTGAGATAATAGAAAAATCAGAAACAAAACATTCCATCGCTGACTTGTCAAAAACTTTATCGACTACAACAAATAAATTAATTGTTTCAATAGAAAATTCAACAAAATCACCAAAAAGCGCAACAGTTACAGCAGATGATTTGGAAAAAAGCAGCGCGGATTTAGCTAAAAGTTCTACTGCTAGTCGAATTTCGTCGTCAATGGATGGTAACAGTGAAGACCAAAAAATTACTGCATCGAATCCATTAGATCTATACACTGTTGATTCCCATGTTTCATGCACGTTCAGTGCGTATTATCAAATGGCATTCAGGTAATTCAAAACTTAAATAAAAATGTATTTTCATATAAAATTATACAGTTAATTGTTGTGAAGTTATTTGTTGTAGTTTATACAAAAATTAGAAAAAGAGCAGAAAAAAAGCAATTAAATACTGTTTGGAAGATAAAGGACCAAATTAATTCTGAATGTGTTTCATTTTTTAGATAATTTTTTTATATTCCATGAATATGGATGTTAGTTACCGTACAAAATTTTTTAAGGCTAAAATATTAATATTTATCTGTGACAGCAATAAACAGACGCATTTACGTGTGTCAGTTTTTGAATCAGCGCTGAAACTGACGTACGAATCTAACCATTTCCAATTTATCATATGTAATGCGTCAGGTAAATGAAAAAAAAGGCTTTGGTGTTGTGTTAATTCAGAGTAAAAAAAAGTCAATTATACATTTCATAATGTAACCTTATATGGCTTTAGGGGCATTGTGATGAAACAATTTCCGGTTACAGACGCGCAGGACTGTTTCCGCACCTGTTCCAAAATGGGCTGCCGGAGCGCCAACATAAAACGGCTTCCATTCCGGTCCCCGGGAGCCACGGAGGCGGACGTGAAACTCTGCGAGCTCTTCAAAGACAAGGCCCTTTATCACACCTACGATTTTTTATTCGTGGACTACGATCCGGAAAGTGTCTATTTCGACGGGATCTATTGTCCCAGTGATCCCGTGACCCCCAAACCCATAGTGCTGCACCAAATTGACCCCCCGAAACTGACCAGCTCTCTGTACAAACAGCAGTACGGACTCCATCAGCCTTTCCGGCGGAATCTCAGCACAAGCGACCAAATACGGACAATTTTATCATTGCTCAAAACCCCGTCAGCGGACAGATTAGCCTGATTTTTTTAGACATTTTGGTTTTGTTTTGTAAGGAACGTTGTTTAAAAGCGTTAGGGATTCATTCTTATGTTTTGTTGGATACTTTTTATAATTTAATAAAATATTATATTTAAGCATCATTCAAACATTTTTTTTTAGATTATAAGATTTTATGGCACAAGTCACAGTTATGACAATCACGTACAATATGAAAAAAAATCACTATTATCAAAAATATCAAGTTACAAAATAGGATTCAGAACTTTTATAAATAGAGCTACAAAAATTCAATTGCACGAAATTTACAACAGAAAAAATAATAATTATTAATTAATATATTATTGCAAAGGCTGCAAAGCACTCAAAAACTAACAAAATATCTGGACGTATTTGTAATAATACAATGCTTTTGTTTCTGTGGTAAGAAGACTTACGAAAATCAATAATAAGAAACAAGACTCTAAAAGTACACATTACAAAAACAGCTGATTAAAAGGCAAGTTGAGAGGGCGTCAATTAAAAAACGGTTTTCTGAGAAGTGATATGAAAATATGTTGACTCTTGCATAAAAATACGTTAAGTAAAAAAAAATCAGCAAGACGTGGTGACACATAGTTTTTGTTTGCTTTGAATTATTTTAAAAAAAAAACATTTACGATTTTAAGAAAAAAACAAAAAAGTTCAATTAAAGGTGCGGTATACTAAATCAGGGTGTATTTTTTTTCGCGTTTTCTTTGGTATCAATCGATGCGTTAGGTTTTACTGAGTAAAAAATTGTATTACGAAAAAAAATAATTTTCAGCGGTTCTAGAGATATTAGCAAGAATATTGCTTGGTTATTTCGAATTTTTTTTTGTTTTCTAACAAACACCTGCGTGGTGATGAATTTGGTGTGTTTTTTTGCCTTCGTTTGATTTTGCAAACGCATTCTTTCTTGGGAAAATTCGTATGTTTTTAAGCCTTTTTTATGCTAATTTTGCTATGAAAAGATGGAGAATTTTTAGTTGTACTAATTTCTGTGAGTTTTTTTATGATTTTATTGCAAAAAAGGCTTTATTCGAAAAAACACAAATTTGAAAATTTTGAGTTTAGTTCAGTCGCGGCGACCCTCCTCGTGTTGTTTGTTTTCTTTATCGCTTATCCCCTGTAAACAAACAACACGAGGAGGGTCGCCGCGACTGAACTAAACTCAAAATTTTCAAATTTGTTTTTTTCGAATAAAGCCTTTTTTGCAATAAAATCATAAAAAAACTCACAGAAATTAGTACAACTAAAAATTCTCCATCTTTTCATAGCAAAATTAGCATAAAAAAAGGCTTAAAAACATACGAATTTTCCCAAGAAAGAATGCGTTTGCAAAATCAAACGAAGGCAAAAAAACACACCAAATTCATCACCACGCAGGTGTTTGTTAGAAAACAAAAAAAAATCCGAAATAACCAAGCAATATTCTTGCTAATATCTCGAGAACCGCTGAAAATTATTTTTTTTCGTAATACAATTTTTTACTCAGTAAAACCTAACGCATCGATGATACCAAAGACCACGCGAAAAAAAATACACTATGATTTAGTATACCGCACCTTTAACTAAATCTTTATGCACCATATGGTTAATATAAGAACCTTAGAGAGAAAAAAAACTAACAGAGTATAACATGACAGACATATAAACAATCAGAAGGGGTTAAAAAATGTGTTTTTTATTCTGTTTTTGAAAATAAATAAACTTTTTGATTGCACAATTTCAGGTGGAAGAGAGTTCCACGCGTTAATCACGCGATGACTAAAAAAATATTTATTTATATCCAAACGATATTTTTTTGGTTTAAGTTTTAACCCATTTCCCCTTGTACGCGTATCTTCATTTATTTCAAAAAAATAATTAAAATCAACATCAAAAAATCCATTTAGCAGTTTAAAACATAGAATTAAATCGGTTTTTAACCTTCTTGTTTCAAGTTTTTCAAGACCCAGTTCGGCAATTCTTGTATTATAGTTAACATATGGAAAAGAACATCTATGATAAAGTCTTTTAGTAAATGTTTTTTGGACTCTTTCGATATTTTTAATGTCTTTTATATGATAAGGTGACCAAATATATGATTCGAATTCAACCAATGGCCGAATATAAGTTTTAAACGCACGCAATAAAACCGTCATGTCTTTAGTACTGAAGGCCCGAAACAGAAAGCTAATTCTATTAAGAGCTTTTGCCGAGATTTCTGAACAATAAGTGGAAAAATTTAAGTTTTCCGAAATTTTAATGCCCAAATCTCTAATTTCTTTTTCCGATTTAATAAAGCATTTGTTTAGTTTATATCTAAAATCTAACGATTTAGGACCGAAAGACAAAACTGCACATTTTTCCAAGGCAATTTTTAATTGCCAATCTGAGGCCCAATTACAAAAACTATCCAAAGAGTTTTGAAAATCAAGTCCTTTATTAGAATCTTCATAAATATCAATCTAAAAAATAGCAAATTATACAATTTAATTATGAAATACAACCTGTTTTTAACAGTAAAAAAATTTATGATTGAATAGTTGGCTGACCTCATATAACCAAAAATATATAATATAACGAAATATGTGCAACTCCCATATAAAAAAGTACTAAAAAGTAGGCCATTATAATGAGCCTCTCCATTTAAATGACACTCTCCATAATAATGGCATAGTAGCCATTTTAATGCGGGGGAAAATATGCTGTTCCCCTTGGTTATTTTTATTGATCCGCGCACAAATGTCACAAATGTGCGCGGTTCAATAAAAACATTTTATTTCATTTGGGGAATGCACGCGCATTTAATGTAAAGTGACCTAGGCCAACGGCATATTTTCCGGCATTAAAATGGCTACTATGCCATTATTATGGGGAGTGTCATTTAAATGGAGAGGCTCATTATAATGGCCTACTTTTCCCTACTTTTTTATATAGGAGTTGCACATTTTTCGTTATATTATATATTTTTGATATAACTGTATAAGGGACACGATAGGCGGGTCCGTATAAAAACACCATGGACAAATTCACCACAGGCCAAAATCACCATAAACGTTAAAAAATCACCATAAGGTGGTGTAAAATCACCATAAATATAATACGTTTGCAATAGTTCCTTTAAATTTTGACACTTGGAAAATACAACAAAATTTTATCATGATGGTTTTAGCTTGATTTTATGGATATGCTTATGCTTAGGAAAAAATTAAACCATTTTTAATGCTTTTAAAATTAAAACTTGGTTTTTTAACACATTTTGGTTTGCAAACGAATTTTGCAACATAATGTGTTCCCCTGCGCGGGATATTTTCTTAGATAACGAGTGGTTAATGGACCACCAGTACAATTTCACCCTGATAGAATTCATCTTTAAGTCAAAATCAAAAATAAAAAAGTCTTGCTATTTTTAGTGTTCATGCAGTGTATTAATCTGTATTAATTGCGAGTCTTCGTATAACTGGGTCATAACATGGTTGTCACATTAAGACCCCTGGGTTGAGTCACAAGATCTTCGAGCTGTCAAATCATGTGGAGGCAAATATTTTAACCATTTGGATCTATTTTTACCTATGAAGCTTTAATTAAAAAGTAATAAAATGACAAATAAAAGTTTCGAAAAACATTTTACAGAATATTTTTTAAATTTTGTGTATAAATTTATTTGTTTATCATATTGATTATTATTTTTTACGAATTCAAGTTTTTAATAAAATCAAAAACCAACAACCAAGCCTAAGTCTGGAATTTGAGCACAAGCTGAAATTAAAAAAAGAAGTTTAAGTTAAGCAAAAAATGTGTATTATTTAATGAAAACTCGGAGATTTTCCAGCAAAAGGAATTTCAAAGGGCCGATGTTCTGACCGATTTTCCTATTGTCTCGGGAAAATCACTTGTAGTAACAATTACTACATAACTATACTGTGACTCATTATTTTAACGTAAAATTTTCTCTAAAAAGTAAAACGAGTCAAAATTTCCATAATTTTGTTATTTTTTTGACTTTTTCTGCTGCGAACAGAAGGACTTTTTTTAAGAGAAATTTCACATCCTAGTTTATTGGCATAGGAACACATTGGCATAGGAACGAGTAATCGATAAACCTCCGCGCCGTTTTTCCAACAGCCAGCATGCTACGTATTTTAAACGCGTTTGAGCAAGCCTGGAAACATCATTGTATAAAAGGCCCTCCCTTCTTTAAAATGTGAAAGTGAAATTTTAAAGCACGTTTTCCGACCTTTGCGCGAGATATTAGCGCATTGTCGTTTTTTGTTTATTTTTCCAGTGTCAACAGACTTCTACGTGTATGTGAGGTGAGCTATTCATATTTTACTTCGATTTTTTTAAAAAATATTGAATAATTCTCAAAGTTATGTTATGTTATAAAAAATTAAGAACCAGACACTTTAATTTTTAAAAAAATCAAAATTAAGATTATATGACAGGCGTGTCCCAATCTAAAACATTGATTCAAAATCCTTATTTGATGGTCAAATCTTAACGGAACTTTGCAAAATAAAAACCTTGATTTGATTTGCTGTCTGTTTTAAAGCTTGTATTTAAGCGTCATGTGTTCCGCGAACCCATAGATAATGGCTGAACTAATCAAGACTATCTATTACTTTTATATATGTGTGCAATAACGTCCAAAATGTTTACATAAAATTATAAAATGGACCTTCTCCGTTTTACCAAAACAACATTTTCGCAACTGGTTATTATTGCAGCATGTACGTAAACGAAACGTACCGCTACCTTATTTCGAAAAGGCAGTTTTTAACTTGCCTCCTATCGCCTGCATAAAAGTTTCGCCGCTTCCTACCTACCTTATAATTGTTATAATAAGCTTTCGTTGTAACTTTACCTGCCTCCAAAATCCTTCCTGCCTACCTCTGACCTGACGGAGTTTTAACTACTTCCACTCTGCCTTCGAAGTACGTTCTGCGGCCTTAAACCTGCCTCACACCTCCTATTTACCTAGGGCAGAATCAAGATCCGTCTTTAACAGTTTTTTTGCTACATTTTAGATTTTGTTGTTATCACAAAGAATTACAATCTGAAATTTATAGTGCGTGATTTTTTCAAGTGCTCTTCACGTCAGTAACTTTGTTTATGAATATAAAATAATTTTGAAAAAACCTATAAGTGTAGGTAATGTACCTGAATCGGAGAGAATTCGCTCCCTACAATTCGCTCCCGAGACAAATTCGTCTCCGGACAATTTGCTACCTGGACAATGCGCTTCTTGGACAATTCACTCTCTGCCCAATTCGATTCTTTACAAACGCAATTTTTACAAAACAGTTCATTGCGGACAATTCACTCCCTGGACAATTCGCTCTCTGGAAAATTCGCTCCGCATTGACAGTTCGTTCCCTGTACAACTTATTTTCTCGCGTTTGTATTTTTCTTTGCATTTCATTCCTATTTTTTTATAGTTTGTAAGGTTTTTTTGGAACTACGACACGAAGGTCCCGCGACACGACGGTCCCAAGACACGACAGTCCCCAGGGGGTACGACACGATGGTCCCGCGATGCGACACGACGGTCTTGAGTACATAATACATTTCCTACAGCTGGAAACAATGTTACGTTTTCAATAAAAAATGCGCATTTTTCTACCTGCTATGTATTTTCATCAAGTTTTAACGTAGAGCTTTTAATTTTGTTTTAAAAACAAACATGAAATATAAATATATTTTCTTAAAAACACTTAATTTGGCCCTAAAAAAATACATTCTGCATAATATCTTCGGAAAAAATATCTTTGGAAACGTTTTTAATTTTATTACAAAAAACTTTGCTTTTCCCAAAGCCTAAGCGAAACATTAAAACCAAGCTAAAAACATAAAAAAACTTAAATAAATCTAAAAATTTCTTAAAAACGTCGAATAATTTACTGCTCAAAAAGATATTTTTTCAAAAGAATATTGCAGAAGGTATTTCTTCCGGAAACCTTTGTATATCTTCGCCGAATTATTTGAAATTAGGGTTTTTACTCGTAATAATTTTCAGTGAACGATTGGTTAACCGTTGTAAAACTATATATTGTTTTACTAAATATAAGTAAATTCATAGCATTTATGTAATATTTAGTTTGTTCGCTTAAATCTAAGCGGTCTTGTATTGCATTAAAACGTAACTAAAGTATTTTACTCGTCGAATGCAAAAGTTTTAGCTTGTTTTATCAAATCTTAAATTTCAAATCGAAACAAAAATACAAAAATTTAACTTTAATGAGTATAACAGAATAAATAAAAATGTATTCCGAATTATGTTTAACTTAAGACAGTAAAACTTTTAAAATCATTCTGTCTATTTTATTTGGTCTAATTTAATTGATTTGCACGCTTTCTAATGCTGTCAAAATATTGTTTTTTTTTCAACGTTGCACAGTATTGTTGCAAACGCATTCTTTCGGGAGCATCTTTTCGGACCCCCTCTGATTCCTGGGACCGTCGTGTCGTACCTTTCGCTTCCCGAGACCGTCGTGTCGCGGGACCGTCGTCTGCCGCAATGAATTTCGCAATAAATTTCTGGTTTAGATTCTGAATATAAGTTTAATTTTTTCATTTTCAATCCCAAAAAATATTAAATGAATGCTCCCATTAAAAAAAACGTTGTTTACTAGTGGTTTTATATTTTGCTATGTGTTTTGTTTGCTGGAATTCTGATATAACCATTAGAAACCAAAATTTTCTTTTTAAAAAAGCGAACTACGTATAAAAAAATTTCGCTTAGTCGTATAAATTTTAGACTTTCTGTTGTTAGGAAATATGTGAAAAAGACCATATATCAAACAAAACCATATTGTATACCAAAATTATTGTTTAGCAACTATATTTGGATATTTTTGGTTTGTTTTTTATTTAATATTGATTAATGTGTCTCCTTCCCGTCACGCTAAAGAATTGTGTTACATTATTATAAAACAAAAAAATTACCTTTGTTTGTTCAAAGACTAAACTCGAATGCCACTAGGAAGCGACATTACTTATAGGTGCGGTGCGGAGTCAAACTTTTTGTCTTCGATTTTGATATTTTTTTGTGAAAACATTACCCCTGCCCCCAATAGCCCACAAGAATTTTTTTTTCAACATAATATCTCCCGTGGTTCAGGAGTTATGACCCCCCAAAAATGGTGTTTTTTGACAATTCTGTACGTGAGAGATTGCTCAATGGGTATAACAATTTTCGTTACAAATTATGCACTCAATAAAAGCGGCGACTTTCTACTTTAATTTGATACCTTGATCGTTAAGATTAGTTCAATATTTGTCGAAATATTGCGTTTCCCGTACAAAAAACCCGCAACTTTTTCGTTTAAAACACCAAACGACGGCACTGATTTTGTGAAGTTTGCCCAAAATTTTTTTCCTTGACTTCGTGTTTTTTGCGAAAAAATTTTTTCAAGATTCAAGATTTTATTTTTCTAGTAATACATAAAGAAAACAGTAAGAAGGACAAAACAAACACAAATGCGATTGCAACCCAGTTGAGTTACAATAACACCAAAAATCACAAAATTGAGAGAAGACCTGGCTGATTTAGATTTACTAGAAAAAAAAATGACTAAAGGCCTTAAAAAATAAAGCTCTTTATTTAGCCATTTAAATTTCCATTAGTTAATTCATCAAAGATTTTTTAAATTGGTACAGAGTTTTGGAACTAACTTGATCTTCATTTAGATAATTCCATTTACTTATAACTCTATTAAAAAAACTGTATTTTCTACAATTGACTCTTGAATGCTCTTTTTTGAGTTTTTTTGAATGTCCTTAGTTGGATTTATATTAAGAACAAAATATTTCTCAGGTATTTAATTATTACATTGTTAAAAACACTTTAAATGCTTCACATATTCATCTTTCTCTTACTTTTCTCTAGTTTCTAGATTAGTGTTTTTAGTCTGTTTATATATCCAGTATCTTTAAGTTACAAACTTTAAAAACTCGTTTGGTAAAATAGCGTTGGACTTTTTCTACAAATATATATTATATTTATCTTTAGTCATATATTGGGTTCCAAACAACACTTGCATACTCAACAGTAGGACGAACAAAACTTTTTGTAAGCAATAAGATATTGTTTTTAATGGATTGAGATTTGAAACATCTAAAAATTAAGTTTACTGTTTTTAAAGACTTACTAGCTATTTTTTTACAATGTGTTGAAAATTTTAAGTCACTAGTGATAAACACACCTAAGTCTTTTACCATATTAAGTTTTAAGGTAGCTTCTTATTATTTAAGTAATAATCCGTTTTGTGCACATTTTTACAAATATTTAAATGTAGTACTTCACACTTATTTTTCAGATAGATTGAGCTGTCCAATCTTGGGCCCATTGGGCAATTCTATTTAGATCATCTTGTAATTTCAGATTTGATTATCATTTGAGTCTGAAAAACTATTATAAACCTTTGCATCATCTTCAAAAAGTCTAATTTTCTGAATTTTGGACACAATTGACAATATCATTTACAAAAACAAGAAAGAGAAAACGGTCCTAAAACTGAACCCTGTGGTACTGAACTTGTAACTGGGTATGAAGGAGAAAAGATTGATTATTACTATTTTCATTTCTCTATTAGTTAAAAAAGCTTCTATCTAATTTAAAAGCTTATACGAGAATACCATATTTATTTAATTTAAAAAACAAAAGCTTTTGAATGCGATATAGTATCAAAAGCTTTAGCATATCCAATAAATTAAATCAAGTGATTTGTGATACCTTTAAATGAAGTAAAAGTTTTATCATTAATAAGGACAAAATAAATAAGTTGTGTAACTGTTTACCCTTAATGTTTAAAACCATGTTGAACGAGATATAAGTACAAAAAAGATAGAAAGTTCAGCCATTTCAATCTGTTCTATTATTTGTACAATGATAAACTTGTAAGAGAGAAATTGGAAAATAGTTTTCTTTGATTTGCATTTCGATGATGGCGGTAGGGATTTTGATCACTAAGTTTCACCCTAATCAAAAGATTAAATTGAAAGATGATTTAAATAGAATGCCGAATTTAACGAGCGTTGGCTAATCGCTTTAGAAAATGTATCTGGAATGCCATCAGGAGAACGATACTACATTTAAAGGGTAGTTTTTAAAAATGTGCACAAAATTATTAAGAAATCTCTTACATAAAATATTATGTTTTCAAGAATTAGATGTGTTTTTCCTGGTTCAAAACATGGTAAAAGATAGCTAGTAAAATTTGGAGAAGACAGAGGTAAACTTAATTTTTCAATCAAACTCTTCGATTTCTCAAATTATTTATTGCTTACAAAACTACCATTTACATATTGGTATGTTGAGGTATGCAAGCTTCCTTGGACCGGTATTTTAGCGAAGATGTTTATATGTTATATAAAAATAAGTATAATCATGAACTAAGCTTTTGATTTTGGTTTTAAAAGATATTGATATAAGCAGTAATTCGCACTATACTGATAAAACTGAGAGAAGGAAGAAAAAAAAAATATTTTAAAATCATTGAAACGAGAGCTGATCTAGATTAAATCCTGAGAAATTTTTTCTCTCTAACGCGAAAAAGTTTATAACAGAGGACATGAAAACTAGAAAACTTTTTTCTAAGAATCAATTGTCTAAAAATACGAGTTTTTTAATGAGGTATAAGTAAATGGAATATATTCTTGAATGAAGGTAATTCATTCCAGAAACTATGGACTGTAATTAAAAACCTTTTTGAATGAATTAACTAATGAAAATTTAAATGGCTGACAAAAAAGAG
This sequence comes from Microlaimidae sp. YZB2_3, assembly GCA_030248175.1. Taxonomy (NCBI): domain Eukaryota; kingdom Metazoa; phylum Nematoda; class Chromadorea; order Desmodorida; family Microlaimidae; species Microlaimidae sp. YZB2_3. The sequence continues at coordinate 13,542 of JASAMX010011739.1, forward strand.
TCTTCATGTTTTTTCTCAAGGCCTTTAGCTATTTTTCTTCAGTAAACTTGAATCAGCCAGGTCTTCTCTCTCAATTTTGTGATTTTTGGTGTTATTCGTTTATGCTGTACTCGGGACAAACCGCATTTGTGTTTGCTTTGTCCTTCTTACTGTTTTCTTTATGTATTACTAGAAAAATGAAATTAAAATCTTGAATGAATCTTGAAAAAATTTTTTCGCAAAAAACACGAAGTCAAGGAAAAAAATTTTGGGCAAACTTCATTAAATCAGTGCCGTCGTTTGGTGTTTTAACGAAAAAATTGCGGGCTTTTTGTACGGGAAACGCAATATCTCGACAAATATTGAACTAGTCTTATGATTAGGGTATCAAATTAAAGTAGAAAAGTCGCCGTTTTTATCTAGTGCATAATTTGTAACGAAAATTGTTATACCCATTGAGCAATCTCTCACGACAGAATTGTCAAAATACGATTTCCGGGACAGATGCAAATCGTCGAAGAATAACGTGACAAAAAACAT
>JASAMX010011741.1:0-27735 GCA_030248175.1 Microlaimidae sp. YZB2_3
TTTTCTGGCATTTAGTTTTTAGACTTATGTAGCTTTATACTATTCCATTTAATATAAGGCTTTTTTTTCAAAACTGCTTTAGTTCATTTTTGTCAATATATATATATATATCAGATTGTCTGAGTTTCTCGCTAATACCTACTATAATATACAAAAAAACTTACTGCAATTTATTTCATCTGAGTAATCGTCACAGTCTATATATCCATTGCAGACGTTCCAACGGTGGATACATTGTTCACCATTTGCACATCCAAATTTGCCAATGGGGCAGCAATTTTCTAATTCATCAGATCCATCACGACAGTTTACGTTCTTGTCACAAAACAGTACATTATGAAAGCACTCTTTACCATCATTGCAGAGAAATTCATTAACTTTGCAGATTTTTTTGCAGTTTTCTGGTTCATCAGAGTTGTCTGGGCAGTTGGTGTTGCCATCGCAGAATTTAGATTTGGGAACGCACATACCCATGTCACATTTGAAGTCGTCATATGTGCAAACTAAAATATCAGTTTACTAAATTGTTTAAGCTTGATAATAATGCTGCGTGCAATGAATTGTGTTGAGATTAGTGTTTATTAAAGTACTTAAATAAATACTTCTCAAATAAGTACCCTGTAAGTGTAGGTTTTTATGCAAATTTTTATGTAAAAAATAAAAAAAGTGCAATTTCATTAAATTTCAGTCGCATTCTAAAATTGTTCGTTTTGACATAACTTTTAACAAAATAGACGCAAAATAAATAATTTCAACGATGTTTCACTTCCAACGTTTCATGAAAAATGAAGTAAAATTGCAGAGTTTTTTTTACTAAAACACTAATATTTCGATCAAAAACTTTTTAACATCTATACAACCAGAGTGTCAAAATAAAAATAAAAGCATACGATTGGTTTAGTTTTATTTTTCGTGGCAAGAATTTGCGTAATCAAATGAAATTGTTCCAATACAGAAGGTTCTAAACAACGCCTATTTAGGCCATCTTTCGAGCTTGTAAAGCTATTTTCATGGAAACAAGTTACAAGGTTTTTGGACACAGATTAATAATTAAACAAAACAATCACCAAAACTAAAAACAAAAAACTTGACTTTTAATACGCACATACAGCTTTAAAAACCCAGTTATCGAATTTGGTAATAGCGGACAGATTTTGATAAGTAAATGAAATGAGTTTTGAGGTTTGTGTTATATTCAAATTCGATGATTAATTTCAAATCATAAACAAAAATTTTAAAATTAAAATTAAAAAAACAAGCTAGATAAACTATTGTAGTCTTTCCAAACTTGTAAATAAAACTTTGTAGCTTATGTATTTCCGTTTCAAACAAGATAAACAATAAGGAGTGGTAAATTAAAAGAGACAACACAAAAACACCAAACATTTTAGTTAAATTTGTATTTCTTCGAAAAATAATCATCTTATTTTGTTGATAGGATTGGAATCAATTTTATAATTTAAGCTTTTGGCTATCTAGGTTTAATTTCAGCAAAATAGTATTAAAATCTGTTTTTATATAGCTAACTGCAAACTGATGTTTTGATTTTTTAATTAAAAACCCGTACTGTTTTTAAAGAACAGGTCACATGGGTGAATTATTATATTTATATATTACATAGTTTTAGAAATATTTTTAAACCTTTTAACAGAAACTCGAAAGGATTAAAGTCCCAAAGAAATGCCCAAAAGGTCTGTTATTATTAATTAAGTGCCTGAAGTTAGTGTTCAAAATTATATCGGTTTGATGCAAAAAAATATGCAATATTATGGTAGCAAATCCATCCACAATCAGTATTAATATAATTATTCCAAACTCATATATATATATATATATATATATATATATATATATATATATATATATATATATATATATATATATATATATATATATATATATATATATATATATACCCTCTAATAATAGGAATGAAGATGGATAATGAAAGGTTTTTTTTTGAGATATTCAAACATTAATATTATATTTTTTTCATTTATACTTTTTTTTTCAAAAATTATATATTTGTTTTAAGAAAATCATATAAAACGTATAATAAAAATACTTATTACTGACAATAATTCACAAAAATAATATAAGTATTGAGTATTACTCAAGTATGTTTTTAAAAATAAGTTTGTAGTGAGTACCAATTATTATTCCAAAATTAATGTAAGTTTAGTATTTGTTGAATACTCACATTGCAAAACAATGTGAGTACACTCACAATTTGAGTATGAGTACTCGATATATATATATATATATATATATATATATATATATATATATATATATATATATATATATATATACTCATGCTTTTTTTAAAATGTATATGTTTTGAAAATTAAAAATATTAACTTACTGCAATTTGTTTCATCTGAATAGTTAGCGCAATCACTAACTCCATCACAAATCGCATATGAACTAATACATTTGTTTTCATTTTTGCAAGGCGACCGTCCATTAGGGCAAGACATTGAACAGTTTTCAAATTCGTCAGATCCATCGGGACAATGTTTTAAACCTCCATCACAGTATAAATATTTACTAATACACGTTCCCGTTTTGCATTTATAATGATCTTCAGAACAAGCTAAAATAGCACAAACATTCAGGAATAAACTTTCTTGGAAATGTTAGAAACATAAATGTTAGATTTGACAATATATAAAGGTAAGAAATTCACCAGAAATGGAATTTTAGACGCGAAAATTTTCATTAAACTGACGAATCGATTCAGTACTTACACCGAACATCAGGTCAAAATTGGTCTATTTTTAAGGGTTTTATAAAAGGCGAACTCCTTCGAGCTATCAGAAATTGTTTTAGTAGAACACAATTTAAAACATATGCGTCAAAATGACGACTTCGCTTATTAGATCGAGGTTATTCAGAGCAAGACATTGACTCTGCTTTTTCTTCTGTGTGTTATCATAAACGCACTGAATATTTAAATAAAAAACCAAAATCTGATTGCCAGTTAGGATTGGGACTTCTATTCTTTATAACGGAAGCTAGCATTCCAAATATGGCTATTCATAAAGCTATTTATAAAAATTGGTATATTATTAAAAATAATGAAATACTCTCCAATATATATTTGTAAAAAAACCGATAGTATCCTATAGCAGACCAAGGTAATCTTTCTGACAAACTTATCAAAGCCGATTGTAGCATGTTCAGATAAATTTTAAAAAAAAATTTTTAAAGGTTAATCTCTGGCTGCATTTTTGCATATCAGTTGAGTTATGCGAGGAATATTTCTATACATCTGTAAATCAAGTAGTCAGTTTTGGACCATCATTCGTTTTTGTTGCTCTTTAACGTATAACATACTATATATATTATCATATCATACTTTTGTTGTATTATAAATAATTTGTGTTACCGTAATCATTATACAATGTTGTATTAATTACGGAATTAAATAGGATTTGTTACGATCCTCTAAGTTAGTATGTAAAAATATATAGTTCAATTTTATTAATAAAATATATTATTTCATGTTGTGTTTATTTTATAAATTTACTTGCTTTTTGGGATAGTTATAAAAACAAAAAAAAATTAACTAAATAAAAAAATTTTTTTAAATAAAATTTTGAAAAAAAAATTTTTTTTGAAAATTATTGTGAAAAGAAAATTACAAACCTGTAAATAGCATAATTGAATATAATATTACAATATACTTTTTACATAGTTCGAAATGTATCTGTTATTTGCTAATGCTGTAAACATAGTATTTTAAAAATTATGCTAAATTTTTACAAGATTACAAGTGTATGTGTATTTCTACATAGTTGTTATAGTTGTTACGACTTGTATATTGTATATATATATATATTAATAAGTTAAAAATACAACATAAAATAAAAAATAAAAGCTTAAAAAACATAAAAAAATAAATAAAACATAAAACAAAACAAAAAAAACTTTCTAAAATACTCTAAATCTATATGTATATTGTATTAATATATAAATAGAAAATGTTGGCAAGTGGGTCGAATCGGGTATGTACCAACATTTCCCATATTAGGTTTAAAAAATTTTTTTTTAATCAAATTAATATAAAATATTCCTGCATAAGTAAAATATGTAAATAATGGGTACTACTGCGTCAACTCCACATCTAAATTATAGTTTAAATTATAAATTATAAATAAAATATAAAATTATAAATTAAGTATATTATATGTTTAAGATAACAATATAATTATAATATAATTATTATGGGGGTTACCTAAACCTACGGTTTGGTTGTTGAAGACTTTCATTTTAATTAAATTGTTTTAAATCAAACGTACATTTTTAAAAAAAAATTATCAAGTTAACCTAAGATCTACGTATAACGCTTAAACCTATTCAAACTTTATTATCGAATATCATGGATATATGTTAATATAATACTAAGAATTTATTAGTGTGGTATAAAATTAAGCTTCGGACAATAACTTTAAAAAATTCTAGTAAAATCCGGTCATTTCGTTTTATCTATAATTAACTGCTGGCTAATTTTAAATAGTAAATTACTGACTCTTAAAAACAATTATCATTGCATTTGACAATATTAATATCATAACCTTAAAGAGAAAACGCTCAACTAATGCTTATATCATATAATTGTATAACTCAAAAGTTTGGCTAATTTAAGGAATTAAAAACTAAAACATCAAGTTAAAAATTTGGTTTTTATACTACTATGCTTAAAATGTGTTTTCTTACTAATTGTTTATTAAATTAATATGTTGTACGTTATCAAACTTTATCCAAATTTCGTGTCGTAGTTTGCTGCTAGTAAACTACTACTCAGGCATTTTCACCTTATTCGCGCCAAAGTGTATTCCTATTAAATGTATTGGGCAACGCTTCTTGCTAGAGCACATTGGGTGTTTCCCAAATTTATCGAATTTTCTCCCCAGAAACATAAAATTTATATGTTGTATTTAAAAGTATACATAGTATTTTGTCTTGTTGTACTTTAAGTTCCCAATGAGCAAAAGTACCACTAGCATATCTTCGAAAAATCCTTTTTACCGTTTTCAGTTTTTCTGTAATCTTCAGGAGTAGGAGTTACAGAATAATTTTCCCGAGCCTACTAGGCCCGGACTCTTGACACAGTTATTCGGATGATACACAGTTACTTTGATGATTTTTGTGAAGCTTTACTTCTGCCCCCCATTAACCCACAAAAATGTTTTCATAAAAATATCCTCCAGTGGTTAGGGAGATATATAACCCTCCAAAAATGGCGTTTTTTTCGATAATTTTGTACTTGAAAGATTGCTCAATAGGTATAAAAATTTAAGTTACAAAATATTCCTCAAAAAGCGGCTTCTTTCCACTTTAATTTGATTAATGAAGAATAACGACGGAAATTCCAATGTGCACAAAGGCTGCCCCAAGAGGATTTTGCATGTAAAAGGGGGCGAGAAATAAAAATACTTAAAAATTTCTTACTAGATACAAATTTTGAACAAAAAACTTAAAATGGTAATTATAAAACACCATAGAATAATGCCCCAGAGAATAAACTGAATAATAATTAAAGAAAATTATTAATAAAATGTACTTAACCATCCAAATTTACTCCCTTATTTCACCGCTTCAAAATAATTTTTTAATATAAAATTAAACCTGGTTTTTCTAAATTTAAATGGAAAAATGTAGGAGTTAAATTGAGAGGAGATGTGTACGTTATATTAATGGACTCATGATGATTCAATAATCAAGTTTACTCGATGTTGTATATAATTTTTGCATGATAAGCGCTCTTTCATATTTTGTGTTCAAAAAATATTTTCAGTAAGAAATTTTAGGTTATTTTTAAACGTCCGGTTTTATTCTAATCTTTCTTAATAATATCAATTTAAAAAATCCTAATTCCGTTGTAATTCTTCATTGTTAAGATTAAGCCAAAGTCTTCCAGGCTGAAATTAAGGGCGTAACCGCTCTCCGCCAGGAAGAAGTAAACAATAAACCCTCAATCGAGAAAAATTAAAAAAAAAAGTTTTCAGCGGTTATGTAACCAATTATTATTCAGATGCGTCATGTATTTTTCTGCACGTGATATTTTCTCAAAAAACGAGTGGTTACTTTACCACTCATATATTTTCACCCTGAGAGAATTTATCTGTAGTGCAGTATTTGTTGAGATATTGCGTTTTCCGCACAAAAAACCCTCGATTTTTTGCAAAGCACTATAATTGTCTTTTGTCTTTATATCTATTGTCTTTATATCCTTGTAAAAAAAATCAGTTAAAAGACGTTGTTGAAAATGCTTTATTAGATGATTTTTAATAAGGAAATAGTGAAAATGAGACACAATTTACTGTTTTTTGCCCACACAATAGTTTATGGGTGTTAAATGAACCTCCGAAATCGAGATTAAATATGCCCAACATTTTTTCTTACACTTTGTGTTTTAAGTGAAAAAAATCAAGTTTTTTTTGTACGAAAAGCGCAGTATCTCCATAAATACTGCGCCAATCTCAACAATCAAGGTATAAAATTATAGTTGAGTAAAGCCGGATACACAAGGCTGATGATACTGAGCACTAACTGCACAACCAAGTACTACAAACAACAATATTAACAAAAATTAACATTATCAAAATGACAATGCAGGGGCCTGTTTCATACAAAACCTTTGTAAATTCTCATTTTATAAATCTCCGCATATTTTTTGTAAAATACACAATAAAAGTTTTTTGACTTGTAATCTAGAAGGAGCATCTCCGCGCACTGCTCTGCGCTGATTGGTTGCAGCCACGTCATTTCATCTCCGCTAACCAATCAATATTCGCCGTGTCGAATATCCTCTATCATGTAATTTACAAAAAAATAGGCAAAGATTTGTAAAATGAAAATTTACAAGCGTATTTTATGAAATAGGCCCCAGTTTGCCTCAGTCGGGACCGGATCCAAAGACTTTCAGTTCACAAAATTATTAAAAAAACACCATTTTTGTTTAAAGGATTCTTCTATGTTTTTTTAAGCTTTTTTTAAAGATTGTGGAAAATAAAAATATGATCTTACTGCAATTTGTTTCATCTGAATCGTCAGCACAATCACCAATTCCATTACAAATTTTCGATGAACTAATACATTTATTCTCGTTTGTGCATGGAGATCGCCCACTGGGACAAGACATTGAGCAATTTTCAAATTCATCCGATCCATCAGGACAATCATTCTCTCCATTACAGTAGAAATATTGTTCATTTATACAAATTCCTATTTTGCATTGAAACCGATTTTCAGTACAAGCTAAAATAGTACATCAATTAATTCATTAATCGTTCATTATAATCACGAGTGGCGTCAAAGCGTGACCATAATTAAATTACAGAATAAAAGAAAATTTTAAAAATTAAATTATTATTAAAATTTAATAATTGTCCTATTGATATTTCTGCAATTATCCTATTAACAGAAATATAAAATATTAGTATTATATATTTTTATAATATAATTACAATGCTATATAATGATACTATAAATTATTACTATAATAATATACAGTTTTTTAATTGTTATTTTTATAATTTTATAGTATTATATATATTTGCTATCAATATCTTGTTATCGCTATACCTTCTTTGATACTAATTTGTAAAAAATAAACTTGACTTTAAATTATTAATTTTATCAAAGTAGTAATAAAATTTTTGAAATAAAAGAAACAACAAATGGCTGTTTTAAATCTTGTAAACCAAAAGACATACATACATCATAACAAACCATGCAATTAATAAAGGACTATCCGAATCTGATACAGTCTAATCATATTTTTATAAACAAAATGTATTTATACTTTTAAACAAGTTTTGGTTGATTTTTGAAAAATATTTTTTTATTTTGCGACCATTTTAAATTATATTTTTGAAATAATTTACAAAAAATTAATTAATAATTAAAAATTAATTACTTATTGTTGTCAATTTGTCGAAGATGTCAATTTTCTAGAATTTTATTAATTTTCATCACTTAATTAATTTTCTAATACTATTTTGCTTGTTTCTACAACTAATAATTTTTTTTCAGTTCTTTTGGAATAAGCTACCCAAAAATATTGTGCTTTTATAACCTCCTAACAAATTTTGCCATAATTTAAACAGTTTTATTTTGTGAAATATAATTTTACTATGTAATCTACTTAAATTGTTTGCGTTTAAGCTTTTTAGACTGTTAAACTATTTTTATTAGTCTCGTGATGAGCTGAATTGGTTTTTAATATCTTTAAAACAAAACTATTGTTTTAGTCTAAACAATAAACAAATATATTTAATACTTTTTGTATTGGCTATTTACGCTTGCTTGTGTTTTTCTGTGCTTTTTAAAGTAAATGATGATATTAAATTGGTAAGTGTATATAAGTGTGTATTTATATAAGTATATATATTATATAACACTTGCTGACTTGCATGATTTATTTCTGTTTAAAATAAGAAGTTAGCAGAAAATTTTTAACAAAAAAAAGATTTATAGCTTCATAGAAAATAGGGTATTTTGAAAGACTGAATGCAATAAATGAATTCTAAGTAACAAATAATTTTTATACAATTTTGTTGAAAAGTGCGTTCGTAACTGTTGAAGCACCTTAATTTTTTCGGAAAATCCTGCACAAACTGCTAAACTTATTATTACTGCACTTGGGTGGGTTGTTCAAAAAGAATAAAGGGGCCCCCTTAATTAAAGAAAGGGGCCCCTTAAGTAAGTGGCAACTGAACTATTTGCGTTGTTCATAACTCGTTTAGGTACGTACCTTAAGTTGCGTTAGGATGAGGTACCCTTCCTTAAATTTTGAGAAAAGTTGAAAATTTAAGTCGACTATTGAAGGTAACTTTTCTTTTTTAAATTTAAGTTTTGCGGCTTTTTTTTGCTAATATTTTTAAAATATTTTATATATTTAATACCGATTTATATCATATATTTAATATGATAAAAAATAAAAAAATCCAAAAAAAATTAAAAAAGAGCTCTATCCACCTACATATTCTATTATAAAGCGTTTTAAGTTTTTTTTTCTTCGGAAACTTCTTGTACATCACTTTTGTTTTTAAAAAAACTTAAGGGGCCCCTTAGCCCTTAAGTTTTTTTGAACAACAGAAAATAAGGGGCTTCTTAGTGGATAAGGTATCTTTAGTTAAGGGGCCCCTTAATATAAGTCAATTTTTGAACAACCCATTTTTTCCTAAGCATCATACGGAACGAACACACTCAAGCAGCTGCGCGCCAACCAGGCTTACATGTATGAAAGTTATTTCCTACGTGGGATTCATCCATTATAAAAAAACCATGAGACAATTCCTTGGAAATTGCAAATTAATGATGTTTTTACGCTCCAATATTATATGTTCCAGAGCTCCTTAATGTTTTAAATGGCTGGAACTACGGCCAAAATTTTTTTGCAGTTCTGCCTATTTAAAAAACGAATTAAAGCTTTTTCAAGCTTAAACTACGTTTTAACTTATTTTTTACGCGTTTGATAGACTAAATCCATTGGGGTTTTTATAAGGTTTGAAAAATATTTTGTAAATTTAACTAATTTAATTAAAATTAAAAATAACCTTTGGCAATACTTTTTAATTACGCATAAAAATAGAAAAAATAAATTGTTGCAGAACCCCAAAACACTAAAGGCTGCACCAAAAAGCTGAGCCTCGCTCTAAGGTTTCTGGGAGCATATCTTATAAAATGCTACTTGGAGTTAGTTGAGACACAAGTAATAATGTCAAAAGCTATTAAAATCGCTAGACCAGCAATAAAACTGTCAGAAGATTCGAAAATATTCAAGACCATAACCACAGAATTTTTTTATAATTTCTATATTATGATCAGCTAGTGGTTTGATTTATTACATATTAATAGAAAAAAATAAAGATTTGGATTCTTATTATACAACAGTGGCACAATTTCCACTATGTTATACATTTAACTGTTTTGTAAAAACAGAGTTGGCTAAAAAAGCAGGGAGTAATTATATTATTAAATACATGACAATAATAATATCAAAAATATATTTTTGATAATATCATGTTTATCTCGTGGCAAAACACACATTATTTATAATTTATTACATTCAAAAATACATATTTTGAGCTTTAGCACGTCGAATTTTACTTAAATGACATGATTTTAAACCAATGCTAATGTAAAAATGCCAAGTTTTTTAGAGAAGAGGTGGGTCGGCTATGTATATTCCATATGACCACCTAAAACCCTATATCATCACTGTGGCTGGTAGGTATAGGGTTTTAGAAATGGCACCACCCTCACCCAATTTCATTATCATGTTTTTTTACTATTAAGAGAAAATTATTTGGTTAGCTAAAATACGCCACATAATAAATCATATAAGACTCTAAAAAACCAGCGTGCCTGAGCTGCTAGCTTCACCACTATATTTATTAGTAAACAAAAAACGTACTGCAATTTATTTCATCTGAGTAATCGTCACAGTCTATATATCCATTGCAGACATCCCATTGGGGGATACATTTTTCACCATTTACACATCCAAATTTGCCAATGGGGCAGCAATTTTCTAGTTCATCAGATCCATCATCACAGTTTATGTACTTGTCGCAAAAATAATAATTATGAAAGCATTCTTTGCCATCGTTGCAGAGAAATTCATCATGACCGCACAATTTTTTGCAGTTGTCTGGTTCATCAGAGTTGTCTGGGCAGTTGGTATTGCCATCGCAGAATTTAGATTTGGGAATACACATACCCATGTCACATTTGAAGTCGTATATTGTGCAAGCTAAAAATATTATTCTGCTAAATTTACTAATTTTGCTAATAATATCAAAAATATATAATATAACAAAAATGCACAATTTCTGTAAAAAGTGGCGACAGAGTGAGCGTATGCTATTATAAAGGAATACTTTCAGAATAGGCCATTATAATAGCACACCTTTTTGAGTTATGCTATTATAATGGCACTCTGTGAACGGAATTTCACATAAATTAAAATGTTTATTATTGATTGGTAAGCTTTTTATAAGATGACTGGGTAAATGGCATAGTCTTCAGGAAAATCTGCGTGAATTTCCATGAAGAATATGCCATTATAGTAGGAGCACTATTTAAATGGAGTATTCTAAAAGTATGTCATTATAATAGCATACGCCTCTTCCACTTTTTATACTGAAGTTAAACATATTTCGTTATATTATATATTAGGTGTAAGCTTAAAAATATTTATGTTTGATTGTTGACATTACGCTAGAGTGCAATGAGACATTGAACGCCACAAGTAATTATTGTATGCCCGTTTCATGATAATGAATCGTTATTATTGTGAAACGTGGCAAATTTTAAAAAACTTTTCGGCTGCCGGTAGTTTTTTTTGTTGTACTATAATAGTGTGACAACTCTAACATATTTATCATTATGTGCTAGCATTGATTAATTTTAATAACATTGAAAAATTTTGAAATTCAGTGTCTTCTACTTTTCTTCATCTTCTTCTTATTATTATTATTCTAAAGCTCATATCTTAAATTTGATATTCCTTTTTCGATAGCAATTTATCATATATAAAAGTCATTCATTTATCGGAAAGCGCAGAGAGTTTGCCAACTTTTTAAGGGCTACTTTTTTAACGGCCAGTTAAAGTGGAATTTCTTTCAAGGCATTTCTGCCTTTTAAATAACGAATTAAAGCTTTTTGAAACTTAACCCGTTCCCGTGATTGCCTTTTCCTCAGTTACAACCGTAAAACCTTCATACGTCTTATGTAGTACTTGGGTCATATGTAATTTTTGTGCGTAAATAGTGTCAAGGAGCAATAAAATTGAAATGGTTAAAACTGTAGGGTAGTAAATGCAAATTTTATTGACAAATACATATTTTATATTTGCTCGCTCGCTGGTCACTAATCACGCACAAAAAATTATGTATGACCTAAGAACGACCTAGATCATACATAGAGTTTATAGCAGTAAGGTTGGCGTACGACATTACTAATAGGAAAATATTCCCCCAAGTTTATGTATGTTTAGACAGAAACGATGTATACTGGTGCGAGGTGTACGTATGTGAGCTGTAGTGATTTAGCATCTGACATGTGCAATTTCTGAACAAATAAAAAAATTTTGAGAGATGATATTGATTTTTTATTCAGTGCACCAATTACACAACACAGTTGTAGTTCCTCTAATCCGTAATTTAAAAAATCATGGTTACAGCAACTTTTTACAATCGCGAAATCGCCACTTTTTCTAATATAGCTGTTTTTAATGCATACAATTGAAAGCTCTAATTTAAAAAATGGCCCTTTATTTATATTTCGCGCCTGTCAAAAGTTGTTGTGTTGTGATCAAAATTTTTTTTCAGTTAGCAATTCATCCGACTATGGACTATTTCTGAATAAGCGTCTTTTACTGTAGGAGAGAGTACAAAAAGAAAAAAAAATTAAATTTGAAAAAATCAAAGTTTCCTTTGATTCTTTAATTTAAACATATACCTAATTAAAATTGTTATACAATGACATGTATCATTATTTTAAAATGCTTTATTATATCAGTTTGTGCTAAATAAACTTTAATTTTTTGATTAAACGTCACAATACATAGAAATCGTCGCTAAAATAGTATTTTTGTGGAAAATGATTTTGAATTAGCCAAAATAAAGGTGAAATTTGTATTTTGAAACTAATTTCAAACCTACATAGGTTTTTTATGTTTTAATTGTAAAACTATTTAAAATATAAAAATTAATTTTAAACTGCATTCCAAACTTTTGAATAAGCGTCTTTTACTGTACGAGAGAGGGTACAAAAGAAAAAATAAAATTTGAAAAAATCTTAGTTTTCTTAGTTTCTTAAGTTTAAACCTATACTTCATAAAAATTGCTACACGGTGATCTGTTTCACTACGTTGAAGTGTTTTAACATATCAGTTTTTGCCAAATAAATTTTGGTTTTTTAATTAAACGTCACGCAATAGTTAGAAATCATCACTAAAATGGTATTTTCGTGAACAATGATTTCAAATTAGTAAAAACAAAGTTGAAATGTATGCTTTAAAACTAATTTTAAATTTACATAGGTTTTTTTAATTTTTTGATTGTAAAAAAATTCAAAATTTAAAAATTAATTTAAAAAAGTTCATTCCAAACTTTTAAATTAATTATTTTCTGTAATTGAAACATTAAAAAACTGGAAACCAAACGCGCCAGCAGCGCCGTACCTACAAAGCGGCAAAAAACTAAAAATCCTCAAAAACTGCTTTTGCTTTTGTAATATTAAAAAGTATTTAAGAAATTTTGAAGAAAGGGGGTCAAGATTTTGAACCAATGAATATGTAAGCTATTTTAAACCGTAACATGTACTAGTCGCTTGCTGTTTCTTAATTTTTCCCCTACATATGATTGGCGCTAGTAGTTATTGTACCCTCTTCCTACACTAAAAAAACTCTTATTCAGAACTGGTCTATATAGAAGCAATTTCTGTATTTGAGACATTAAAAAAGGTTGGAGCGAACCCGCGCGCCAAGCGAACCAAGTTCGCCAGCAGCGCCGTGCCTATGAAGCGGAAAAAAGCTGAATATCCCCCAAAAAATTGTTTTTTGTTTGTAATATTAAGAAGTGACGTCGGATTCTCGTGATTTGAATGGCTACTTAATGGGGACATTTTTTAATCCAATGAACAACTGTTGCAGCCACATTGGGTTTACCTTTAGTCTATAGAGGAATAACAACTGGGTTATGTAATTGGTTCACTAAACAAAAATAAATAAAAAATCAATATCATCTGGGGCCTATTTCATAAAGACGTTTGTAAATTTGCATTTTACATAACTCCGCCTATTTTTTGTATATTACATGATAGAGGATATACGACACGGGGAATATTGATCGGCCAGCGGAGATGAAATGATGTGGCTGCGACCAATCAGCGCAGAGCAGTGCGCGCAGATGCTCCCTCTAGATTGCAAGTCGAAAAACTTTTATCGCGTATTTTACAAAAAATAGGCGGAGATTTGTAAAATGAGAATTTACAAAGGTTTTTATGAAACAGGCCCCTGGTCTAAATTTTTTTATTTAGTGAGCCACCACCAATGTCAGATGCTAAATTATTCAATTCCACATATAGGTACACTTGGGACTAAAGATAAATTCTATCAGGGTGAAAATAGATGAGTGGTAAAGTAACCACTCGTTTTTTAAGAAAATATCACGTGCAGCGAAACACCTGACGCAACTAAATAATAATTGGTTACATGACCGCTGAAAACTTTTTTTTAATTTTTCTCGCTCGCGGGTTTATTGTTTTATTCTTCCTGGCGGAAAGCAGTTACGCCCTTAATTTCAGCCTGGAAGACTTTAGTTTTAGTCCGCATTTTTTCTGTATAAACATACATCCAAGGGAAATGCTCTATTTAAAGAACATTTTTCATGGCTAGTATATATAAAAAAGTGTGCGCCCGTTTGGCCGTCACTTTAAAGGTCTATTCATACTTATGACAAAACGTCCTTTGGACAAAGTCCAAAGGACAAAAGTCCTTTGGACTTTGTCCAAAGGACAAAGTCCAAAGGGAAAAGTCCAAAGGACTTTGTCCAAAGGACAAAGTCCAAAGGGAAAAGTCCAAAGGACAGACATATTCATACTTCTTGTTCCTTTGGACTTCTTCCCTTTTTGATTTTTGCTCCTTCTGGACAAAGTCCAAGAAGGACAAATTTCTGAGTAGCGTTCATACTTCGTCCAAAGGACAAAGTCCAAAGGACGTTTTGGCTTGTCCAAAGGACGTTTTGGTTTGTCCTTTGGACTTTGTCCAAAGGACGTTTTGTCATAAGTATGAATAGACCTTAAAGAGCCTTTTATTTTAAATTATATATTTATATATGTTATTAAAATATTGTCTTACTGCAATTTGTTTCATCTGAATAGTTTGGGCAATCAATATATCCATTACAAAATGCATATGAGCGAACACATATGTTCTGATTTGTACAGGGAGACCGCCCACTAGGGCAGGACATTGAGCAGTTTTCATACTCGTCTGAATCATCAGGGCAATTTATAAAACCACCATCACAGTAAAAACTATTACTGATACACATTCCCATTTTACATTGATACTCGTCTTCAGAACAAGCTACAATAATAGAACAATTGATGAGCAAGTTATTTTATACTTTAACAATTTGATATAATTATATAACCCCTTCCCGTGATTATTTTTTTTTACTGGTTACCAGAGTGAACCATTTGTGTCCCACGAATGATATAATTTTTAGACCATTATAGTGTGTTAAGTCAATAATGGTTAACGTTATGTACCCCCAATGTTATACCGTTGTATGTAAGTCTAAAAACATTATTGCTGCGCGCGCAATAAAATTGCAAAATAAATCAAGCGGCCGATATCCTCTGCCTTGCATAGATCAGTAAGTGGCCTAGTGAACGAGGAAATTGAAATGGTTAAAGCTTTTGTGCGTTCAAATGTACAGTTTTAATTATTGAATTTCTAATGCGAATGCGTTTTACTTACCACCAAGCTTAAAGGTGCGGTGCGAAGTCAAACTTTTTGTCTTCGATTTTGATAATTTTTTGTGAAAACCTTAATCCTGCACCCAATAGCCCACAAAACTTTTCTAACAAAATATCTCCAGTGGTTCAGGAGTTATGACGCCCCGAAAATGGCGTTTTTCGACAATTCTGTACGTGAAAGATTGCTCAATGGGTATAACGATTTACGTTACAAATTATTTACCTAAAAAAGCGGCTATTTTTTACTTTAATTTGATACCTTGATTGGTAATATTGGTGCAGTATTTGTCGAAATATTGCGTGTCCCGTACAAAAAAACCGCGATTTTTTTCTTAAAAACACCAAAAAACGGCAGTTATTTTGTGAAGTTTGTCCAACCTTTCTCTCCCTCACTTCGTGTTTTTAGCGATAAAATCGAGGGGTTTTTTTGTAGGAGAAACGCAATATCTTAACAAACACTACACCAATTTTAACGATCAACCAATTTTTTTAATTTAAACGTAGCGAACTGAGTCAGCTCGTTTGTCATTTACATAAAATGGGCGAAAATCTTATCCATCTAATATTAATTCTATATAAAGATATTAACATAAAAACATATATAAAAACATATATTATGACAGAAAGTATTTTTTTCATGCTTTTTTAATGTTTTTCTGCACAATAAATGACGTTTTCAGATATAATTTGGTATATTTTTATTTTTAGTTTTTTTTGTTTTAAACATTTCAAGTATTTGGAAACAGATTTGAAATGGATTTGAAATGAACTTCTGGCATTAATCGAACAATAATCAGTGTTTAAGTGATGTCGCTTCCTCGTGGCATTTGAGTTTAGGTAAATTTTGCCAAAAATAACTAGATAAAAACTAGGTACCTATGGTTCAATTATATCTGAATGACGCTGAAAATAAGAATGCAGATATGAGGGGACCAATTAAAAGTGTGCGGTAATGACGTTTTAAAAAAAACAAGTAAGAACGCAGAATTTTTTTTAATTCCACCTTTTCACAAAATATACAAAAATTAACCAAATTTAGCCCCTAAAAAATTTGCATTTAGGTTACAAATTAAGTAATTTGATAAATAATTATTAAAATACAGTTTTTAACCTTTTTTATAAATCCGCTTTAGCGAAAGATTTTCAATGTTTTTGTTGTTAAATAGTCGATTCAATACTGCAAATATCGCGGTCAGCTAGATTTTATTTGCCTATAACTACCTAATTTTAAAATTGCACCACACTGTAATCCGTAGTTTCGTGTTTTTTTAAAAAAAATCGCAAAATCGTACAAAAATTGTACAGAAAACGCAATATCTCAACAAATACCACATTAATCTTTACAATTAAGATATCAAATGAAAATATAAATTTGGTTCTTTTTGAATATAACTTTTGTAACTTTTATACCCGTTGAGCAATGTTTCAGATGCAGAATCATGAAAAAAAAAATCCATTTTGGAAGGTTATATCTCCTGAACCACTGAAGATATTTTGAAAAAAAAATTTTGTTTGCTATTGGGGGCTAAGTAAAATTTACGAAAAAAAGCATTGAAATTGAAGACAAAAAATGTGACTCTGTACCGTACGTTTAGGGAAATTTGTTGAAATTCCGTAACAACTTAGCGATGTTTTTTTCCTCAAAAAATGGTTCAACGTTCTAATTTTTTTGTCATTACATTTTGTTATTAGCAATAAAATGAAATATATCTATACAGGATAAATGATATAAAGTTTAACACATAAAAAATACGAAATTATCTTACTGCAATTTGTTTCATCTGAATAGTTAGCACAGTCACGATATCCATCACAAAACTTGGATGACTTAACACATTTGTTTTCATTTGTGCAGGAAGACCACCCACTAGGGCAAGACATTGAACAATTTTCAAACTCGTCAGATCCGTCTGGACAATTCGTTTCTCCATCACAGTAATATTGTTTATTCATACACAATCCCATTTTGCATTGAAACTGGTTTTCAGAACAAGCTAAAATAATAAGCAAATATAAAAAATACTTCATCATAATCATGAGCAAGCTTTAGTTTTGCGGTGTCATACCAATCTTAATTAGAAAATATGGGAAAACTTTTAAATTAAGTTTTTTTTCTATAAATTAACTATTTTTTATTATTTTATGGTTTGTAACTTAAATTAATATTTTAACTTCGATACCGATTGGTCATATATAAACAGGTTATTAGAAAAACAAAGAGTGTCGCAAATTTTTTAGGAACAACTCTTGTTAAAATCTACTTCGTCGATTTATTTTGGTTGCGCAATAAGTGCTAAGTAAAAACGGCCTTGCGTACCCTGCTTTATGCAAAATAAAAAAAAAATAAAATTATAAAATAAAAATGTTTACATTGCAAAAAGGACTTTTGAAGATCAAACCAAGTGATAGTGTTGTAAAAACTAAATGATTTTCGATTATTGTAAAAGTAAAAGTAAATTAAAAAATTTTAATTCAAAAGTGCGGTGCCGAGTCAAACATTTTGTCTTCGATTTTGATAATTTTTTTGTGAAAACATTACCCCAGCCCAAAACATTACATTACTGCCGTCGTTTGTTTTTTTTTAACGAAGAAATCGCGGGTTATTTATACGGGAAACGCAATATATTGACAGATACTGCACAAATCTTAACGATCAAGGTATTAAATTGAAGTAGAAAGTAGCCGCTTTCTTTGAGTGCATATTTTGTAATTTAAATTTTATTACCCATTGAGAAGTACAGAATTGTCAATAAACGCCATTTTTGGAGGGTCATATATCTCCTGAACCTCTGGAGATATTTTGAAGACAAAATTTTTGTGGGCTATTGGGGACAGGGGTAAGGTTTGCAAAAAAATAATCAAAATCGAAGACAAAAAGTTTCACTCGGTACCGCACCTCTAAGTAAAAGTAAAAATAACTTTTTACAACACTATGATAACCCACTGGAACACTAGGTCTAGTTGTACTATACACCACGTTTATACGCGAGTTGCATATTTTCGCTGAATTATATGTTTTTTTTTCTTTAATTGTTTAGCTAAAAAGTTGGCTGACGAAAGAAAGAGTAATTAAAGGTTGGTTCACACTTATGACAAAACGTCCTTTGGACAATGTCCAAAGGATAATTTTATAAAAGCCAAAACGTCCTTTGGACAAGCCAAAATGTCCTTTGGATTTTTGCCTTTGGACGAAGTATGAATGCTACTTCGAATTTGTCCTTTGGACAAAGTCCAAAGGACAAAATCTAAAGGGAAAAGTCCAAACGACAAAAGTATGAATACGTTGTCCTTTGGATTTTGTCCTTTGGACTTTTCTCTTGGGAATTTTCCCTTGGGACTTTTTTTTAGATTTTGTCCTTTGGACAAAGTCCAAAGGACAAAAGTCCTTTGGACTTTGTCCAAAGGACGTTTTGTCATAAGTATGAACCGACCTTAATAATACTAAGTATATGCAAATGCCCAAAGTCGCCATCTGTGCAAGCTATTTATTTCGCTAAATTTACCAATTTTATGTTAATCTGTTAATATCTTGTTTATGCTTTTTATAATCAAAAAAATTATATTATTTTTTATTTTGCTTTGCTAAAAATAAATGTAACTTTCTTTCGACTTTCCGAGTTTTTTGAGTACTGTAATGAGTAAAAAATAACTTACTACAATTTATTTCATCTGAGTAATCGTCACAGTGTGCATATCCATCACAGACATCACGTTGGTAGATACATTTTTCGCCATTGTGGCATCCAAATTCATCACTGGGGCAACAATTTTCTAATTCATCAGATCCATCACGGCAATTAACGTTCTTGTCACAAAAATAATGATTATGAAAGCATTCTTTGCCATCGTTGCAGAGAAATTCATCATGACCGCACATTCTTTTGCAGTTGTCTGGTTCATCAGAGTTGTCTGGGCAGTCGGTGTTGCCATCGCAGAATTTATATTTGGGAATGCACATGTTCATATCGCATTTGAAGTCGTCATCTGTGCAAGCTAAATATATTATTTCGCTAAATTTGGTTTTATTACTGCGTGAGCGCGATGTATTGATTATTTTATTGTTTTGCTATTGTTATTATTTTAGACCATGATGAGGATCTTTTTATGTTTGAAACGTTTGTTTAAAAAATGCGACCGTTTCTTTTTTTGTCTACATACGATGTTATTTAAACAAACAATAATTTAAGATCAAGAATATTTTTTATTAAGAAATAAAATTCGCGATTTAAACTGTATCCATGGTTGAATTATATCTGGGTGATCTTTAAATTAGTATGTAGACATGAGCGGACCAATAAAATTGTGTGCTTATGACGTTTTAAAAAAAAAACAAATAAGAACGCAGAATTTTTTTTAATTCCAACTTTTTACAAAATAAACAAAAATTAACTAACTTTAGCCTTTAAAAAATTTGAATTTTGGTTCCTAATTGAGTAATTTGATAAACAATATTTAAAATTCGGATTTCGTTCTTTATTACATAATTCTTTTCTTTAAAAACTTTGAATGATTTATTGTTCAAAAGTCCCATTCAATACTGCCATTATTGAGGTCAGCTACATTTGATTTGCCTATAGCTGTGAATCCACATTTATGCATGCATATTTACATGCCGAACTATTCAGAATGATATCATATACTAATAAACTTTAGGTGCATTAAACTTAATTAATTTTAACACTACTTTGAGACTTTTATTATAGGCAAATAAAATCTAGCTGACCACGATATTTGCAGTATTGAATCGACTATTTAGCAACAAAAACATTCAAAGTTTTTCACTAAAGCGGATTAATAACAAATATTAACAAACTGTATTTTAATAATTATTTATCAAATTACTTAATTTGTAACCTAAATGCAAATTTTTTAAGGGTTAGAAAAGCAGGAATTAAAAAAAAAAATCTGCGTTCTTATTTAAAAAAAAGTCATTACTGCACAATTTTAATTGATCCCCTCATGTCTGCATTCTAGTTTTCCGCGTCAGCCATACATAATTCAACCATAATAACAGAAGTTTTGGGTTCTGCCCTGAGGTTTTTAATTTATTTTAATTTTTATTTTGAAAATTTTTTTTAATATTGTAGCGGGCCAAACAGGGGTCAAGCCGGTAAGTTGATTAACCTGCGGCCCGGTACACACGGATTACTTATCGTATTTAACAACACACTTTATGCGGTACGTTCCCTTTTATTTTGGCTCAGTCGGTTATTATACAACAAAGAAGTTTGCACGATTTCAAAGAATTTGACCTTTGTGTTTGTTATTGCGTAGCGGGGGAACACACAACACACCCTCTTGACCGGGGGGTCAAGTCGGTTCACGGAGTAGGGTTACGGTAGGACGGGTTAAGGAAGGGAGGAATTCTTCGCGAATTCCTTTTCAAAAAGTTTCCTCAACGGCTGACGATTCCATATACGAAATGCCATATGTAAGGGGAAAGCCGCGAAGATAAATCCAGCAAGTCAAATTGGGTAAATACCAATGGTCAGTAGTTATTTTAGTGAAACATTACCGTGTTGGATCATAAAAATAAGAGCAAAGCGGGTTTTTGCTCTCTTCAAAAATGATTGCAGCTCGAAGTGAAAATGAAGAATATAGAACTTAACTGCAAATCAAGGAGGGGAAGGTAAGGGACTGGTATGGAACATTAAAAATACCAGTGCAATTTTAGAGCTGAATTTTGGGAAGTCTGATGGGGTCAGACTTCTACAAAAAGGTTACAGCAATGGGGGAACACTCGGTTAGCTTGCTGGGCTCAGTAGCTTCACCCGGGTAATTGAGGGGCGAAACCTTGAGACAACGGATTTTAGGATGGATAGTGTTTAGCGACCCAAGCTGCGCTTGGGTTTTCAAAAAGTTCGTTAAGACCTCTGGGTGTGCTTGGAAAATATGGAGCCACCAAGCGGGAAACGAACTGTATAAAGCACCGAAGGAAGTTTGGTCGTGGGGATTAGTTTTCAACGAAACATTAAAATTATTGGTGTAATTTTAGTGGTTCGTTGAGGGAAAAAGAGAGGGTTTGGCCAGTGGTTTGGGCTCCGTGATTTCTATGTGTCGTGCGGGACTATATTGTATAAATTTGAGTGTAATTTTGTAACTTAATTGTGAAGACGAAATATGTGCCGTGTTTACGTGCTTTGTGTATAGATTACTGCGTTGGCAGATTAAATTACTTACGAAGATAAATAGGTTACACAATGGATTACACAAACGTTTATTTTATGAGCGTTTACTACGAGTGTAACAAACCGCGTTGCGGCGAACAAAGGTATAGATTACACTTTGCGCACATTGAGCAATTGAGCATTTTAGTTTAACAAAAAAAGAAAGACTTTTTAAAGCGTTAAGAACGCCAAGGCTATAGATTTTTAGCCCGTTTTAAAAACCCGTTTTGGCACAGAAACACAATTTTACACTTAAAGAAAAATGAAACAAATTAATAAGTTTTTAGAACTTAAAAACTATATCTGATTGATTGATTGATTATTTAATTACTTAATTCAGCTAGAGGCTTGAATTTGAATTAGCTATTTTTTTGGAAGTTTACCCGTTTGAAAAAATAAAACGATATTTTTTTTGAAGTCAGTGGGTGTCCTTGACGACACGCCACTGAGGGTTTTATGTAACCTATTTAGCTTAATTTAAAAGTTACGTACAACTTGTATAGAATTTGTGCAAAATTCCTTGTTAAAAATACCTTTACCACGATCGTAACCACTCCACCAATTCACATCCGAATTTGCCGCCCTATCTCAAAGGAGAGTTCACAGACAGCCTCTGTGAGCTCTCCACTTATTACACTTTCCTTACCTAAGTTGGTTAAAAACCAACTATAGCGGCTGGCATCTCAATTGGGAATATTATCGGATAAAAATAAGGTAATAGATTATAAATACCTAATCAGGGTCTGCCAGCAAGGGTTCCGTTCGGAGAGGTAACAACAGTTCGACAAGTGTAAAGCGCCTACCAATAATTACGAAACCCATTGGGCCCACGCACCGCGTGGAGCGCACGTACTGTTAATTGTTATAAGAGATTGTTTTGACACGCGCGGCGACAGGCGCGGGCTACTGTAATTTGATTACAGCGCATACATTAATTTAATAATGTTTTTAAATTGAAATGGAACTATGATTGAACGCGGGTGTAGTGGCTACTTAAAGCATGAATTAATATTGTGAGTTTAGTTGACCTACGCTGCTCAACGCTATCCGCCACACCTCCAAGTTCCCTGCTTGTGGCTCTATAGACCCTGTACCAACTGAATATTGCCAATGTTCGTGTTTTTAAAGAACATTATACATAATTATATAATCATTATAATCATTATATTATTATAAACAAGACACATATTTGCAGTCAGCGTTAGCCACAAAAAACTTCTTAAACCTGATACCCCAGTTTAAAGCCCCCACTTAATCAGCGACAGTAATGTGCCTGAAAAATGTACAAAAATATTTTACAAAAGTTTTATTTTTTAAATCCAAATTACCGTATTTAGATTATAAATCGCGTTTGAAATTCCTCTATATTGAAACCGTAGAAATGTGAAGGATTAAATTGGATTTATATCTGGTTTATAAAATAGTACATCAAAATGTTGATTTGAAATTCAGCAATTTCCTTACATACAAAAATCGTTGATATATATTAAGAGATAATATTTACAAATTACAACGCACATAGTGATAAATGTATAAACTGTTTTTTTAAACTGTCTTCTAAATAGCGCGAGTGGTCAATGTATGGAACTCGCTCAGTAACACAATATTTACATGTAATTCTTTGACAAAATTTGAAGGATTATTAATTACAGTTAGCTTGGATGAGTTTTGTACGAAGGCGTATACGCACAGCGCGATATCATCTTTATTCGCTTTTTGTCATATTTGCCTTTTTTTGACAAATAAACATTTTTCTATCTAATAATACCACGAGGCTTAGTCATCGCTTGCTTGACAAAAAGTTACATATGTATCCGTGAACTAAATAGCGTACCAAATGTACATTGTGAACAACATAAATATCCCTTGTAATATTCTCTCGGGTTATGTTGTAGCATAACATAAGAAGATGATTTTTAAAGATTTTTATAAATTTATTTTTGTTTAATTACGAAAATTCCAAATTTATTACCTCTCTAATACATCCGCTATGCATTTGAATTCTTGTCCTTTGGACTTTTCCCTTTAAACTTTGTCCTTAGGACTTTGTCCCAAGGACAAATTTCAAGTAGCATTAACAGACCTGTGCACTGCCCCCTGGGGTTTTAGTAGGGGGGCAATTTCAAAACGGGGGGCAACTTTTATGAAACAGGGAGAACAAAACGGGGGGGGCAAGCAGGGGAGAAAGAAAAAAAACAAGAAAAAAAGGAGAAAAAAAGATAAAAAAAGAAGGGAAAAGGGAAAAAGGGACAAAAAAAGCGAAAATAAGGTAAAAAAGGCCTAAAATGGCTCAAAATACATTGAAATAGGCTAAAAACTGCAAAAAAATTCGCGATGATGGCGTCATCATAGGTCAAAAATGGCGTCATAATTTTAGGGTACTTTTTCATTTTTGACGCGGGGGGGGGGGGCGCAATAAAACGGGGGGCGCAAATCCTCCAATAAAGTTGGGAGGGGGGATTTCCAGACCGTGCGCAGGTCTGTATTCATACTTTGTCCAAAGTAAAAAAGTCCAAAGGACGTTTTGGCTTGTGCAAAGGACGTTTTGGCTTTTCTAAAATTGTTCTTTGGACTTTGTCCAAATGCATTTTGTCATAAGTATGAACCAGCCTTTATTTTTAAAAACGCTTCTAAGTATTTAATTAATTTATAATTATTTACCTATTTAGAAGCAAAAGGTGTTCACGCAAAGAAAAAAATAATAAAAAATAATGGGATTTTAGTTTTTAAAAACATGTATAGTAAATTTCATTAAAATAAAACATCTGATTTAAAAAAAAAGTTTTAGTAAGAAGTACCATTTGAATAGAATCACATTTTAATAAGTACCATTTCAATAGGATACCGTTCAAATAAATACCATATTAATGGATTTAATTAAAATATATATTTTTAAATGATATTCTTTCTATTAGAATGACGACATTTTAAAAAGTAGCATCAGAAAGGTAGATATTTAAAATGAAATAATTTCAATGAATTTTATGATGTAAAATATTAATCATTTAAATAAAATCAAAAAACGAATAGTACCAAAATTAAAAAAAAACTTAAATACAATGTAATACCTACTATTGCATGCAAGGTGCTATTAAATGGTACTTATTTAGATCGGTTTGTTATTGCCTCATTTTTATTGCTTGTTTTTTTTCATTTATGGATAACGCTGCCTTGCAGAACTATACGTGGCGTGCCGAAAGCTTTTATACTTGTGATGTATAATTTGTAAAACAAAGAAACATTATCTTACTGCAATTTGTTTCATCTGAAAATTTGTCACAATCACCAAAACCGTCACAGAATGCATATGAACTAATGCATTTATTTTCATTTGGACAAGGTGACCGTCTACTAGGGCAAGACATTGAGCAGTTTTCAAACTCGTCCGATCCATCAGGACAATCTTTCTCTCCATTACAGTAGTAAAAATATTTATCAATACACATTCCCATCTTGCACTGAAACTGGTTGTCAGAACAAGCTAAAATAAATAACTCATAATAAATTTATTAAATTTTATTATAATCTGCTTTATTCACATTTAACCAGAATTAGGATCAAATTTAGTATTACTTATATATATTAAAGCTTGGTGCAATAAGTACTCTTTGTCTACTATTAATGTCTAAAATCAACAGAAATTCAGCTGATTAAATCACTATACTAAAAATAAACCCAACGTGGTTGCTCTTTTTGTTGGTTGTGTAACGTCAGAAATATGAGGCCAAATAAATCGAGTTTTTGAAAGAAAGATTGCGAAACAATTAGCTGTTTTTAGCTTTTTGGCTGAAAAATGAGCGATACAGGACTTGAACCTGTAATCTCCAGCCTCAGTACCTCATTGACTGACGTGCTGCGTTACACCATCGCTCGACAGTGTTGTAATGACGTCATTACAACTCGTATTTATAAGGCGTCATATTTTTGAAACATTAACACAACAGGAGTTGTGACAGTTGAATTGAAAAATACCCCCATTAAGTGAAAGTAACCACTCAAATTACGATAAGTTGACGTTACTTTATCAGCCATGGCGGTGATACGTTGCATTTCCCTCACTTTAAGTTTACCTGAAAAGTAATTCCAAAAGAGCAGAATTATAAAAGTCCGGAAACTTTTATCAGTATGGTTTACTCAGGCCAATGCTCTATGGTTAATAAATGATTTAAATTTTTTTAAGCTAGTTATTTTTTGTGTTATTTAAACCAAATTTTGAACAATTATTTTTAACGTTTTAACAAGTTTTGAAACAATTAGAATTTGCACAATAAAATTAGATTTCATAATACATTTTTTATTAAAGGTGAGTATACTAATTCATGGTGTATTTTATTTTGTGTTTTAATTAATATTAATCGATGTATTAGATCACCCTAAAAAAATTGTATTACATCAAAAATTAATTCCCAACGATTAACGAGTTATTAACATGAATACTACTGGGTTATTTCCAATGTTTTTATACACCATTTTTTAAAAGAAAAATTTTTATTGGACGGATATTAATAAAAGTTAATAGAAATTATGCTAGGGTACTGAAAAACTTGAGTTTTAAATTAAGTTCAATTCAAAAAGTATTAAATGAGTACTGTCATTTTCAAAAAAATCAATTTGTGTTTTTTAGTTGGTGTGTTTTTTGTGTGTTTTCATTTACTGTTATTCTGGTATTATTTGTTAGCTATTTAAAGTTTTACTTAAAAAAAGTGAACTGCCTATAAAAAAGACATTTCACTTCTTTAAGTTTTACATTTTGCAATTATAAAAATCTTCTAAAACATACCATTAACCAAACACCAAACATTATTTTTGGAATATGATATTTTTAAAATGGCATTTTTCATCTAATACTTTTTGTAATTGAACCAAATTTAAGTTTTTTGATACCTTAGCGTAATTTTTATGAAGTTTTGTTAATATTCGTTTAGTAGAAATATTTGTTTTTAAAAATGGTGTATAAAACACACATTGAAAATAACCAAGCGGTATTTTTGTTGATAACTTGTTAACCGTTGTGAATTAATTTTTGGTGTAATAAAATTTTTTTCTCAGTGTGACCTGATACATCGATTAGTATTAATTAAACAGCATTAAAAATACACCATGAATTAGTATACTGAACCTTTAATTCCATTAAAATACTTTTTAATTTTTTATAAAAAAAATTCAAACTGTTTATACAAGGTATTAGTGTTTTAACCAATTCTAATCGTGGGAAGTGGTAGACCAGTCGCAAAATATGACAGGTATTTTATAAAATTACCTACGTATTTACCTCAATAAATCCATTCCAATGAAAATAAAAAAAACAAATATATTAATTATTTAATTTATTATTTAAAACAGGTTTAATATATATTGTGATCTAATATCGCTGCCGCAAGTGGGAGCGAAAGTGAATTCAATGATATTTTCTTTTTTTTTCGCGCCGCAAAAACAGCGGTCAATGCGCGAATTTCATTTTTTTATTGAATTAATCTTATGGGAGAAAGTATTTATCCATCTCTCAGAGTTGGATAAATTTTTATCCTTAAAGCAATAGAAAAAATTTATCCCGGTTTTAATTTTAATTTGCCAAATTGTTGTAACAGAATTGTGTATCAATATGAACAATTTATAGGAAATATTCTGTGTAATAAGAAGTTTTTAGGTGATTTAAATTTGGAAAAACTAGGCACATTATTGAACTCGCGTTGTGAATATCATGTATCTATCTTTTAAAAAAGCCTTATGGTCTGTTATTACTATTAACTTGGATATTATTGATGATAATTGTTTAAAACATCTCATGAGTTATGGAACTAAATTTAGAATACCTACACTTATTGACTGGCATAAAGTTATTGAGGCTACTGAAATTGGTATAGAAAGCATTGTTAGTAAATTTTCTAATAAATATAAAATTAATAAAGCTGATTTTCTTAATTTTATGGATAGATCACGCTGTTTAATTCATAATAGAATAAAATATTTTACTAAGCTACCTGTTATTAATGGTAAAAATTTTAATTATCCTGAAAAAAAATATATACATAATAAATGTTATAATCTTCATAAACATTATATA
>JASAMX010011745.1:0-21447 GCA_030248175.1 Microlaimidae sp. YZB2_3
TTGCGTTATACTTTTTTTGTATCGTTTTAACGACGTGTAACTCAACTAATACTATGGTATTTACAGCTGGTTAACTCATGTAAAATTTAATTCACTTCTAGAGAAATTTATATGAATTAAATTTTATTATTAGTTAAAAAACGCAAACTAGAGCTTTTACACATATTGTTTTTTATTCGGTTTTGTTTCTTGAAAAATTTCACAAAAATCGTTATTAATTTACAGGTTTTAAAATACTGTTTCAGTCTTTTCTGGCATTTAGTTTTTAGACTTATGTAGCTTTATACTATTCAATTTAATATAAGGCTTTTTTTTCGAAACTTTGTTTCGTCTTTTGCTAGAATAAAACTTTGAATTAATTTTGTTATAAGTAATGCAAGAATTAAAAAAAGTACTCTGTTGTTTTCGCCGTTTTCCGCGCGGTTGAAGCAGATGGCGCTGGGAACTGGTTTTGTTTCTGCCACCAATTAAAACCCGTCTGCTTTTTTGTGCGGTTTCTATGAGGGGATGTTGGTTGTCTGCTCTGTACAATCCTTATTGTTGCCAGAAGGCTGTTATTGTGCGGTTGGGATTTTTTATTTGTCTATTTTTCAAATTTTTTATTTTGATCAATAAATCGATAACAAGGACCTAAATGAAAAAAGTGCTTCCTAAGAAAGTTGCGTAATTCCTTCTTCTTTCAAATGAGCCCATGTTTATTTTTGATCAATCAGTAACGAATGAGGAATATCGCTTTTAATGATGGAGCGTTGGAATAATAATAATAATAATAATAAGAAGAAGAAGAAGAAGAAGAAGAAGGTTCTGAATTTCAAAATTTACCCACGTTTTCTAATAATGGTTGGCGCGGTGCCACGGGGCTAAATCGCTCCGTGGCGCTCCCGCGCCACCCATGAAAATAATACTCAGCGTTTCTTTATGTAATTTATGTCGGTTCAGCGGGGTTTTTTGACGAGAAATAACTGGGTTATATTCTTTAGATTTCTGTAGTCCTTGTTTTTGTTTTCATTTTTACGTACAAATCTCAGTTGCACGTTTTAAAACAGATAATTTATAATAAAAAGCTAAGTAAAGAATCAATGTGATTGTATTGTTGAAAACCAATTTCTTTCGCTTTTAAAATATTTTTGCATCAATTATGGTATTTTTTCTACAGCAGCAATGTTGGTGTGTGCTATTGTCCGTATCGCAATGCTCCGTCTCGGACCATTGCAAACGCACTTTTTTATTACCCGCGAAAATAACGGGAATTAAGACATTTACAAAAACACTCTTCACCGTCGTAACCGCGGAAAAAGCAGTCACGGGAATGGGTTAATTAACTTCACATTCAAGCTTAGACATTTGCCTTGGAAGATCCATCAGACGGCTTACACAAACACCACAGGGGATTTTGGTCTTAATCTGTTTAAATGCTTCCTCGGTAACTGTTACGCAAAGAATGCAAAAAGGATTTTCACAGGTTTTGCAAACAGCTAGTGGCTCCCATTCCTTTTACGGTTACAAAAATTAAATCTGCATCCCACCACAGTAAAAACTTCGTCCCACCACATCAAACATTCGTCCCACGGTGGTGAAATGTTCCTTTGGCTATTATCATATAGATTATACCAAAGGTCTAGGTGATACGTAAAGTTTACCGCGTGAAGTTTACGCACTACAACTACACTGTGGGACAAAGGTTTCACCCTGGTCGAATGAAGGTTTCAACATGATAAGGCGATCACAGGAACGGGTTAAACACAAATTTTAGTTTTATCACTATGCTGAATTAAATCAAATGAACAAACTTTAAAGTTGTTTTTAGAACAACAAATGTATATTTATTTTGAAATAATTTACACAGGCACAAAAAAAATATTATACAAACAAACAAGAACTGTTTGACACTGCAAGCAGAATGCTGTGTTGTAGCGACCAAATATTACGAAAGTGCAAAAACAGCTAGCATTATCCCACAACCTGTTTTAAAAATAAGGTATGTCTTTCGTTACTGTGATAAACTAAAACACAATTACTCACATTAATATAATTTGGTGGCCATGATCACAGTCATTTTGGAAAGTGGACACGATAGAAAAACTTTTAACATCAAAAATGATGTAATCATGGCTAAACATATGATAAACAAAAAAACACAATAATTAGCATGCAATTTTTTAATTTTCAAAATTATATGTACGAAAAAATGTTTTATTTCGTATGTACAGTGTCTAAAAACTGCGTCTTCAACTAAAGTTTTACCACACTCCTTTTTATAAAAATAGAAAAATTATGCACAAACTTGAATGAATTTTATATTCTTAAAAAAATATCAAGCAGTTTTAAAAAAGTTTTTAAACAAAAATAATTTTTTACAGACGGTTCAACAAAATTTTTTAAAGGCTTGTTTTGTCAAATTTTACAATAAAAAATAATAAAATAAATCAGTATTAAATCTAATATGTTTAAAAAATATTTATAAACATTTGCGGTACTCTCTTAACCAACTAGTAGATTTACCGGAAATTATTATTTGTTTAAAAAAATTCATAGTTAAATTTTTGTTGAACCAAATTAAAATTTCTTTCTCAAAATTACAGTTCAAATTCTTTTTGCGTTAAAGGTTTGACCGACCTCTCTGTTTCTTAATCTGGACGTCTTGCCTATATACGCCTTCAAGGGGCTGTAGATCTGGCCGGTTTGGCTAAAACTCACAACTGTCTCAACCTCAACCTCTGATTTATTAAATATTAAACCTGTAGCTTAATGATCCTACTAAACCTGTAGCATAATTATAAAACACAAACAAAAACGATTATGTTTACTTGTAATGGTTTTGTATTGCACTTTTTGTGTTTATATTTTAAACCTGTGTAATGAACACTTTTATATTTGTACTTAAAAACACCAAGCAATGAAGTTGTTGCAAAAAAAAAATTTTTTTTCAAAAATCATTCAATGAAAGCAAATAAAAAATTTTATTTGTTTTTTTTTTGTTTTTCAGTCACCACCGTTAATTTTTAGCGATTTTTGAAAGAAGTTATTATGGCTGTGAACACCCTAGCCCCAATAATTTTGTAAAAAAACAAACAGTTAATTTTCTCATTGAAATCGCTTCTCGAATGAACCTTTTTTAATTCTAATAGCACCTAAGATGCGGAATGTAAGTCACCTGTTCCATCTCGATGTAAAAGGTGATGTGAACGGACGGTGAATAAAAAATAAAAGTTTAACAAGTTTATTTATTTTGCTGCAAGCAGAATACGCAAGGCCAATGTTACTTAGCACTAACTGCGCAACCAAATACTACATATAACAATATTAACAAACATTGACATTATCACAATCTAGTTTGTCTCAGTCTGGACTCGATCGAGGGACCTTTAATACGGAAAATGTGAGTTTTGCCAATATGCGACAACCTCGACAACATAACAACCAGGTTTATCATTGAGCAGCACAGATTCCGCGTTTCAATCTCAGAATGCGGCAAACTAATTAAAATGGTGTAGTAAATGCTTTTTAATTTTTTTTAATTTTAAACTTAAAATTTGGCACATTTTTCATATTTTTTACCTAATTTTAGCAAGAGTTAAAAATGATATATAATAAGTAAAAATTAAAAATTCAAAAATTAAAAAGTCGATTTGGAGAGTACCGTATTACTTACAATTTCATACAATGAATAAAAAAAATTGTCGAACAAATGTTTATCCACTTCATTATAACGTTTTGAGTATCAAAGTACTCATTGAAATAAAATATCAAATAAAATAAAATAAGACTCATTAAAATAAATACATATCGAATAAAATAAAATAAGACGAGCGAATAAATTCGCGCGTCTTATTTAATTGTATTTGTTTTTGTGACAAACTTTTGTGATATTTTAAGTATTTATGTGTTTTATGATTATTTGTGTATAATCTAACTGATAGTCTTTCTGTTTTAGCATACTTGATAATGAGTACTGTGATACTCAAAAAAAGTTAAATTTTTTTATATAAATTGGATTATTAACCCTTTGCGATTGTTATTGCGGCTCAGACGCGGAGTGCGTTGCTGCTCTGTTTTAAGGACGGTCGAATATGGGACGTGCGCAACAGTTTACATTTGAACTGCACTGCGCATTATCTTTCCGCCTTTCAGACGCGCTTTTTGGCCTCAAAAATCGCAAAGGATTAAAAAACTGAAAAGTATCTATGAAAAGAGAAATTTTTAAAAAAGGGTTTAAAATTAAAATATCAAGTTTGTTTTCATTCTTAGAATCTTACGTAAAAAGGTAACATTCAATAGCTTCTAAAACGTAACCTTGAGCTTCCACCGCAGCTCTAGTGGCATTTACAACATACATATGATCTAAAATGCAAAACAATAAAAACACATGTTTCCATCTGTAATAGACTATTTCAACATAAGGCGTTTTACAAAGTAAAATTCCAATACACATTAGGCCGAAAGTTTAAATTAAAATAATATTTAAATGAAAACTTCTATTAATTTTGAAGTGTAAAATAACGCGTAAACACTAAAGGCAAAATATAAATTTGATTGGATTTGTAATAATGTAGTTATTAATGTTTAATTTCACAAAAATGCGAACATAAAAAATAAAATTACGATCATAACGGAGCATCGAATATATAAGTAGAATTTTATATTATATAAGTAGAATATAAAAGTAGAATATATAAGACATCAAATATATAAGTAGAATATATAAGCAGATGGTCCGTTGGTCTAGTGGTTTGAAGCAGTCGGCCTCAGACTGCAAGGTCGGGAGTTCAAATCCCAATGAAGTATCTTTTTCACTTTTTGTACCGGGAATTTAAACTTATCAAAATTGAATTTAATAAAAAAAATTTAGATCTTTTTAGACATTTAAAAAAATCAATTAATTGATTATTGATTGGTATTAATAAAATAAGAAAGAAAATAGACCTGCTAGTGATTGATGTAGATACTGGACTTTTGATGTAGATATTTTGCTATAGGTATAAAAAAATTAAAACCACAGTGCTTTAATGTAAAAAGCTTCTTGGAGTCTATGGTTTAATTTTTTTTTGATATAATAATATGGTTGATTTTTTAATTAAATATCCTCCAAGAAATATTGTTTTGCATTATTTTTGTGGATTTTATACGTAAATAATATTCCGGAAAACAATTTTTCCAAAAAACAAAACACCAAGTAAAAATGCAGCTATATTCTATCTACCAGAAAAAAAATAATTATAATTTATACGTCCTTCCTGGTGCAAAAAGTGAAAAAGAGGTTTCATCGGGATTTGATCTCCAAAAAAAAATTTTGATAACTTTAAATTTCCGGTACAAAAAGTGAAAAGAGACTACGTTGGGATTCAAACGCCCGACCTAGCAATCTGAGGCCGACCGTCTCAAACCACTAGACCATCCGACCATCTGGGGCCGGTCCACTAAACGCGTGCTGACTAGGTGCTATGTTAGCACGTTGTTTGAAACTCTTGATAATGTTTTAATTTCTGGGTTTTTTTCTGGAAAAATCCTATGGAATACTTTGTCTGATAGCATAAATTTATATTTTATTAATTTTATGCATATTTGTTATAAATACTAATTAAATACCAATAAAGACAATAACCCCCAATTAAGGGTTAAAAAAACTCATAACTAGGGGTTAAGGTCTCTCCGGACAGTTTTTATTGCAGAGCGTTCAGTAGTAAACCAATTGCAATAAAGAGCAAAAATTACCCATTTTTATTTACACACAATTTACTTTTAAATTATTATACTTATAGAGTATTATAATATTTTAAGATATTCAAATGAAGGAATTTGACTAATTGGCGAAAAGCAGGCAACAAATCCTGATTACAATAATGATATTTTTTAAATTTATGTGAAATAAATTTTTAAAATTGTAAAAAAATTAAAAAAAAAACATTATTAAAATCAAAAAAAAAAAATTGTAGCCAAAATTGTTTTATGTGGGAATCGATCTCGGGTAGGGCTTTAAAAATACCGGTTTGGGCAATTTAATTAAATACCAATAAAATACTTGCGTTAAAAATCTAATTGAATCCAATACCAATAAATACTGCCCAAAATTTTCTAATTAATTGAATACCAATAAATACTAATTGAATACTTGCCTTTTTTTTACTAAAAAATACCAAAAAAATACTTCAAATTTTTTTCAATAATAAAATACCAAAAAAATACTTAAAAGATTAAGGACTATATCTCTTTCATTTGACGTATGTTTGGTAAATATTCATATGAATAAGTCGCTTTGTCATTATGTAATGCTATAACTTAGAATATACTTCTTCATTTCTTTTTTGACTTAAACCCTGTAGGAAGTATTATGGCAGAACCACACTGTTGTTAAATTCGCTTCAATGAAATGGTAAATAAAGGTGTAATTACTTCAAACGTTTTATTTCAATTATTAAACCAACAATTAGGGTAAATTGGATAATTTGGGACGCGCCCTAATTCGGGACAAGTTCACGTGACAGCCAATAGCTCGTGTTAAAAAATTGCTCAATTAAAAGTAAAATAATCAAAATATAGCCTGATGTTTTGTCTACCCGAGGAATATTTTAGCTTTTATAGAGATGCTGCCTGACGCGAGTTATGGGGTGTCGTGTAAAAGTGTCCCAAATTAGGGCGCGTCCCAAATTAACCAATCTACCCTATGCATTTAGACTAAGTATTCTGTACGGTACCGTTTTAAAAATCTATGACCCGCACTGTGTTGACGATCAATTCCCAAAAATATTAAGTGAAAGTCAACGGTAATAAAAAGGGCACATAAACAAAGCACAAACAAGAATAAGTAAATGAAACATAATAAATAATATGTAACACAGGCATAACAAGAATATATGAGGCAATTGAGTTCTTTGGGAAGCCATTAAAACTTCGTTTTGCTTTAGAATTAAGAGACACAAACAGCTTAAAATTAATAATCACTACAGTACTATACTTTTCACAGTTAAACTATATAGTGTAAACATTGTTTTTTAAAGCACTTATTCAAACTAACACTTGCCTTGTTTTTGACACAAAACATAACAAAAATATAATAATGTGGAGCATTTATAATGACGTCAAAAATCGGTTTGATCGGACTTTAAACCTAAACCTTACATACGATAAACGATATACCTTTTAACTAATTTAAACGCGCGCACACGACCAAGCTTTTTAAATATATAGACCTTATCAAATATATAGCCACAAAAAAGAAAAGTGAAATTGGGTTGCGTGTCTTTTATTTTCATGTAAAAAGCTGAAGATTCTCGAGATTTCTGATCTCCCGAGATTCTCGGGACCTTTCAAAAAATTTGACGACGCGCTAACCGACTATGCCACTGCTACCATTGGATGAAGATCTCTAAAAGCGATTTATAAACACACCCTGTGAAATAAATAAAAAAAAACGCACGATAGAACTATTTATGCGTTAAAAAATACAAAAGATGTTATGGCCTTCCAAAAATTATAAATTTCAATAGAAATATACTATCTGGAGCTTTAAATACGTGAAAAAGGGTAACGGTGTCTCTCTATCGGAAGTATTTTTTTTTCAATAAATAGTGTGCAGTAAATATTTTTAAGGGTTTTAAAAAAATTTCACTGCGATTTGATTTTTAATATCAATTATTTCAATTATACAATCAGCGGCGTGCCCAGGATTTCATTTCGGGGGGGCGGTCGGGGGGGGTAAAAATACGAACCCTGAAGGGGGTCCCATTGGGCGGTAGCCAGAAATGGGGAGTCGGGCGGGCGAGAGCCCCCCAGTGAGGTCAAGGGGCAGAGCGTATTTTCAGGGGGGTCCGAGGGGCAGAATGCCCTCCCGGGGGAGAAAATTTTTAATTTAAGGTGCTAAAATACAATAGAAATTTTAATTCAAAATGATACTTATTACAAATTTTAATGATTTTTAATAATCTATAAATTTAAAACATGTGTTTAAACGTTAATAAAAGGATAATAAGGGTTTATAGTAGTTTTATTAAACATGTATGCCTTAACTACTGAACGGGATAATCTATTTGAAATTGAAAAAAACTAAGATAAATTGTCAATTTAAACTAAACTACCCGCGTAGCGGGAAAATTTTGGATTTTTGACGATCAATATGCTTTTGGAAGGCATCAGGAAAGTTTCTGTATTAATATTAAAGAAAAAAATTTTTCTCTCTCAAAAATTAAACAAAAACAAATCCGGCTTCGCCGGATTTTCGGGGGGGGGGGCGGCCCGCCCCCCCCCCCTGGGCATGCCACCGCTTACAATAATATAATGAATGTTTAGTTTATAATCGTGGATATTTCTGCCTTTTTAACACTCATATAAATTTTTTAGCCGAAATATTACGGCACTCCACAAGATCTTGTATGCCAAAAATCGCGATTTTCCATACTTAAGAAAACTGTCCGGAGAGACCTTAAGGCTTTATTAGCTTTTATTTAAAACACATATACATAAAACTATGTAAATATTAATTTGTCCAATTTTAAAAAAGAGTCCTATCAGGAACAATGGGAACTTGGAGCTTTTAACGTAGAACGATACAATTACAAAAATTTCACCAATTTTACCCAAAACATGTACCCGGATGTTTTCAGAAGTCTTTATGACAAATCCGACCTCTGTTTTTCAACTCGACCCCCCAAGGGCACTAGGGGGTTGCGACCCCCCCCCCCTCTTTGGGGGCATTTTGACTCTATACCGGTTTTACCTCAAAACCCCCACAAAACAGGTACTCGGGATTGAATACAGTATTGAATAATGAACACTTTTTCTAATTAAAAAGTAAAAAATAAAAAAAAACATTTTTTTTGAGATTAAAAATATTGATTAGAGGGGCTCGAACCTAGAGGTCCGGATTCCGAGTTCGACGCTCTAACCACTGGGCTACTGCTCTGTATGAGGATTTGTTCTTAGAAGCCAGCTTTAAACAAACGTTTTAAAATGTAGTTTCCCGACGTCAAATCAAAAAATATGAATAAAAGTTTAGTCATTTGATAGGAATTAGTTTGTTCCCAACTTTTAACATAGCAGTTGTACCATAATTCCAAGCCAGTTTTTAAGTTTTTAACGAAATCTCTACTATCACTTCTTTTTATTTTTTATTTCAACAATTTTAGCAATAAAACGAAATTAAAAAACATCAATAGTAGGGATTTCACTGAAAATTTTTGTGGGCATGTACATTTGGTGTATGTAACTTGAGGTAAATTTTTATTACGTAATATTAACTCTGGTTCTGTTAAATTGGGAAAAACTGTTTTAAAATGCCTTTTTTCAACGAAGCATATTTCGCCGTGGAATGGTCCACCAAAAATGTTAAGGATACCGAACTGACCGGAAAAAATACCCTTTCTTCCAACATATAGTTTGCTTCTGTCCGTCACGTACGGCACGAGTTATACACAAAAACCGACAGGGTATCCTAACTCTATCGTTCCACCTTAAGAAAAAAATTGGTTTTGGCCTAAGTTCCGGCTTTGCTTAGGCTGTAGGTTTAAGCGATTTTTACTTTCGGTTTCAACTTCTGAACTTTCAGCTGAAAGTTCTCCACTTACGGCTCTAAGTTCCTTATTTTTAGCTGCAAGTTCCAACTTCTAGTTTCCTAGGCTTCGTCGACAGTAGATCGTTGAAACATAAACAAATTTTGTACATGAAGCGATTGTTATTTTCACGTCAATATAATCAATTAACCCATATTAATTGTTATAGCTGTTCAGACGCACCCCTGCCACCAATAGCCCACAGTAATCTTTTCGTCACGATATCTCCATTGGTTGATGAGATATGACCCTCCAAAAATGACGTTTTTTGACAATTCTGTACTGAAAAAATTTCTCAATGGGTATTAAAATTTGAATTACAAAATATGCACTCAAAAAAAGTGGCTATTTTCTGTTTTAATTTGATATCTTTATCCTTAAGATGGTGCAGTATTTGTCAAGATATTGCGTTTCCCGTACAAAAAAAACCCGCATTTTTTTCTTAAAATACAAAGTGACGGGAAAAAAGGTTGGGCAAACTTAATCAAATCACTGCCGTCGTTTGATTTTTTAGCAACAAAATCTGTGTTTTTTGTATGGGAAACGGAATATCTCGACAAATATTGTACCAATCTTAACGATCAGGGTATCAAATTTAAGTAGACAGTAGTCGCTTTCTTTAAGTTTCTATTTTGTAATTCAAATTTTATTACCTACATTTAGCAATCTTTCAAGTACAGAATTGTAAAAGAACGCCATTTTTGGGGGGTCATATCTCCTGAACCACTGGAGATATTTCATAAAAATTTTTGTGGGCTATTGCGGGCAGGGGTAAGGTTTTCATAAAAAATAATAAAAATCAAAGACAAAAAATTTCATTCGGTACCGCACCTCTCAGAGAATGGCCGATTTCAAAAATATTTGAGCTTCATATATTATTGCTTTTTTAGGAATATTTTAATCGTTAACAAATTGTAAAAAAATTCCCCTTTTGTAATTTAGAAAAATATTTAATTGTAACGGCCTTTTAAAAACTTCACCTGTTACTTTGTCAATGATTACTTAAAAACACAACGGTACAAAGTTTTAGGCATTCACCCCTTTCCGCAAAAAAACTAAAAAGTGGAATGCAATTTTTTGCTAATGGTAGAATACCTAAGACTTGGTAACCATTCTGTTTTTGAGTCATTCTTGACAAAGAAAAACGTGAAAGTTTCGAAACTTCAGTTACAGATAAGTATTTTTGAAATTTTAAAGGGAAAACACCAGGAAATGATTTACAATCTGCAAGCATGGACTTCCCAAAAACTATTTTCATCGTGATTTTCAAGACTAACTGTTTTCATCGTCTTTAATAAGTGTAGTTTACAAAAAATTAGACAAAGTAATTATAAAAATACTTTTTATTTATTAATAATGTTAATTAAAAAATAGAGTGGTAGCTCCAGAGTTTTAGGGCTCCAGGCTCCGATGTTCACAACTGACAATTTTTTTGTTTATACTTAATACTTTGAGTGAAATCGCTCCTTTTACTTGAAGTTTGAAAGCATTTGTTAAGGTTAGTTTGTAAAATAAACGGTTCAAAACATTATAATCCAAATAATTAAAGAAATTACCAAACAAAAAACTATTGAAATAGCGATACAATGCTATTGTAGCCCCACAAGTTCCACTCGCTACTGCGCAATATCCTTCAATTTGGTTGTATTGGATGTCAGTATTACCTGTGATACTGCTAATAATAGTGGCGTTTGTAGTGTAGTAATGATTACTCCCTACAAAAACAAATAATTATTATAAACCAATCAGCAAAAATTAGTATTATTGACCTTGCTTAAGCAACAATTAATGTTTTCAAAATTACTATACCCAGGTTAAATCCCTGCTACTAATATTTTTGTCACATTTTTAGTGTTTTTGTAAAAATTTAAAATCGTTTTAAAGCAACTTTGATTGTTTTTTTTACTAAAAAACGAAGACCAGAAACAGAATAATCTAATTTTAATTTACATTTATAATATCTTTATGTCGAATAATCTAATGTTTAGTACTAATTCCACATCAGAATGGCTTATTGATTCAGGGAGTAAGTATAGGGGCCCATGTAGTAACCAATCAAATAAAAAAAAATCAGTGTTACACTTATCACTTAATCAGATCTCATAAGAGTTAGAAGTTAAATATATAAAATTAGTTGATCTAAATTAGGGTGTACTAAGGTGCTTTAATTTGCTCCGTTACTTCATGACCTCTTTTTTTTATTTATTATACAAACAAACCAGCCATTTCCTGTTTGCTTTAATAGTTATTTTGTAGTACACTCCATTATGTTTGGCTTTTTGACATATTCTTTATGAATATAACAAATTAGAAAATAAATGAACATTCAAATCTTTTTTTCTAAAAAATTTTCTGCAACTAAAAAGAACGTTATATTTCCTGAAACAGGAAGACTTTTAGCTAAATGTCTGAAGCACAAAAGCAACCAAATTAAACTTAAAACAATAAAAACTTTTTGATCAGACATTATTTTATTCTAATTATTCAAAGGTCAAAATTAAAAAGTGCACCTCGTCTATTCCCTTGTTAAATGTCAAAGTATTGGTATGGTAAATTTAAGTAAGATACGAGCTGATTTGTGCAGTTTATTTTGTAAAAAA
Source organism: Microlaimidae sp. YZB2_3 (assembly GCA_030248175.1). Classification (NCBI taxonomy): domain Eukaryota; kingdom Metazoa; phylum Nematoda; class Chromadorea; order Desmodorida; family Microlaimidae; species Microlaimidae sp. YZB2_3. Next base: position 12,143 of record JASAMX010011745.1, read on the forward strand.
AACGGGGTCACAAGGAAAACTATCAAAACAATAACTATTTACCTTAAAACTTTAAAACCAAAGACTAATTGACAATTTAGTTTTTATTTAATTATTACAACTGGTGTTAAACGGTTTCAACTTGTATTGACCATTATCAAGAATACATAGCATAGCACTTGTTATGTATTCTTGATCTTATACATCTTCAGTTTTTACGGAACAAATGCACAAGCACGACTCAGCCGTAGTTCTTCTTTAGTTCTTTTTATGTATCGTTTATCAGAAAAACTTAAACTGAGATAGTGTATTACAATTGTGAATTTAGAGGATCTAAAAATATTTATTTAAATTCATAATAACTATCTCAATAAATTCATAATAATTACCATTTTTACAACCCACAATGTACCCTCATAAATTTTTAGGAGGTCATTTTTATATATTTATTGTAATACCGTCTTGTTTATACTCATATTTAAGCTCTCAACACGCTGATTTTAAAAATATAAATTTTAACTCGATTAAACCAATGGTTACCAGTTTTACAATCCACAATGTACCGCCAAAAATTTTTAGGGGTCATTTTTATATATTTATTGTAATGCCGTCTAGTTTGTACTCATATTAAAGCTTTTGACACGCTGATCTCAAAAATATAAATTTCAACTTAATTTACTCAATCGTTACCATATTTACAACCCATAAAGAACCCCCAAAAATTTTTAGGGGTATATTATGGGCTGTAAAAATGGTAACCATCCGAAAAACATTAAAAAATTTAGATTTAATATAAGGTGACTTTTTCTTTGTTGTTTCTATTTATTACATAAAACAAATTAGCTGTCAAAGTATTTGTTAAATAAAAGTCGCCTTATATTAAATTTTTCAATGTTTTTCAGACTTAGAACTGGATATTTGGTTTGAAATAGCCGTTTATAAGGCTGTATACTTTAGTTTATACGAAAATCATAGTAAAATGCAAAATTTAATATACAATGCGATGATTTATTTTGACAAAAAATTTTCCATGGTGACTGTCACCCTTGCGTTATACTCTTTTTGTATCGTTTTGACGACGTGTGACTTAAATAATTCTGTCGTATTTACAAGTGGTTAACTCATGCAAAAGCTATATCCACTTTGTGGTAAATTTGTGTGAATTAAGTTTCATTAGTGGTTAAAAAACGCAAACTAAAGCTCTTACACGAATTGTTTTTATTAGATTTTGTTTTTCTGAGAATTTCATAAAATCTGTTATTAATTTTCAGGTTTTAAATAGACTTGTTTCAGTCTTTTACGGCATTTCGTTTTTAGACTTATGCAGTTTTATACTATTACATTTAATATAAGGCTTCTTTTTGAAACTTTGTTCCGAAAAATCAGCATGTTTTGTTTGTTTTTCAAAAAAACTTTGTTTTGAGTACAAAATCTGCATGTTCAAAGGCTTATTGTAAGCTTAATATTAGGTAGTATTGCTGTAAATGGGCATAATCCTCATAAAACTTTTATTGTCGACGTTTCGGCAAAAAACACTTGTACCTTTATCAAGGCATTAAACTTCTAAAAATACAAAAATATTAAATAAAGCTGGACTTTATAACACTAAATGAAATAAATTAAAAGAATATAAAACGATTTAAACAAAAATGTATACATTAACACTATTGTCATAATAAAAGTATAAATTTTCTTTAATTGTAAAACCATAGAAAAAATGCCTAAGAACATCATTATGCTGATTACAGTAGTATAAACATAGTAATCTTCTGATGGAGTCGTTTGTACGTTTTTGGTAAAACAACAGTCGTAAAACACGTCCAAAAGAAAGGATTAACAAAACAAACATTGTGTTGTCGATAAGAACAAGTCTACAGTGGAATCATGGGTGGCACGGGAGCGCCACGGGGCGATTTAGCCCCGCGGCGCCGCGCCAACCATAATTAGAGAACGTGGGTAAATTTTGAAATTCATCTTCATTTCCTTCTTCTTCTTCTTCTTCTTCTTATTATTATTATTATTATTCTAACGCTCATTTCTTAAAATTGATATTCCTCCTTTGTTACTGATTGATAAAAAAAACATGGGCTCATTGGAAAAAAAGAAAAAGGATATGCCCATTTACAGAAATACTATCATGTTTGATCATCCTCATCAATATTGCAAATTTTTGACTTAATATTAGGTTTCTAAAAAGTCTTATGTCATCAATTTTTGATGTCTAGTTGTTTTGGGAAAAATTTTAAAAACTTTTTTCAGCACTTATATTTGCCCATCCCCAGCCCCTCTTGAAAGAGGGGGGGGTCACAAAAAATTTTTAGTTTACAAGAAAGGGATAAAAAATGGTGTAATTTGGTGTATAGCTAGCGTTGGTGCTAGACATAGACACATTCCGAGAGCATCAAGCATTTAAAGCATTAAGTGTAACCATGAACCAAAACTCAGTGAAAAAATGCCAAAAATTGGCCGCATTTAAACCGTCAAAAACTCACCGTTTTAATTGTGCTTAAGTTTTTTGAAAACATTTGAAAATACATGTTTTAACAGTATACCAAGTGGCGTTTCTTATCTCACACTAATAAAAAATTTTTGTTTTTTTGACGCCCAATGCCACTGGTGGCAGTGCCACCTCAGTGTGAACCGTGCCTTCAGTAACCAAACATCAGTTTAAAAAAGGTGTTTATGTAATCAAGAAAGTATAAACTTTCTATTTAGCGAAAAAAAAGATGATTGCTTTGTATTGCTTTGTATTGATTGCATTGCTTGTAAAAATGATTATGTTTGTGTTTTAAAAACCCATTAATTTGTATTAATTTAACAGTACATGCTTACCAAAGATATAATAAATTCTATGCAAAGCTGTTAGACATCCAGTTTGACAATTTACATCGGTTTCAGTGGAAGCTAGTCGTCCAATTGTACTAGTATCGTTAACATAACCGGCTGTTAGAACTGAAACATCCATGTTTGACGAATTTGTTGTGTAGAAATGATCTAAATCAACAAAATACAATTAACTGTATGTCAAATATACATTTATGGAATAAATTTTTTTTAATACATTTTTGTTTTTGCTTTCTGCACCATTTAAGATGTCAATATTTATTTGTCCTATTTTGCTTATTAAAGGTATCAAAATTAATCCATCTATATTAGCTTTTTTTGTTCTACCTAACCTGCTTCTACACCTGTTTAGGTGTTTTCACTTAACCTGCTTTCTACACCCTCTGTGGTGTTTATCTATCAATTATTCTCCAAACATTTACTTGTTGTTACCTAACCTGCTTCTGCACCTATTTAGGTGTTTTCTCCTAACCTGCTTTCTACACCTTTTAAGGTTTTTGGATTTGCTCACTTTACCCGTTTATGCTAGTTATTTGTTAAATTTTAAAGTTAAAAATAATTTTGTACCAAATGTAAAACTTATAATACATTTAAATTTTAAAAACTTTTTCTGCTTAATCTAATTTCTATTTTTAAGTATAATTTTTCAAAAATATATTTTTTAATTATTACATAAATTTTATAATCATGCAATAAAATACAATCTCTATATTAACCTTTCCTTCTCTCTTATTGAAGAATTAAAAACTCTTTTTTTGTTAAATTATTTAGAGTATTTCGTCACTTACAAAAAATCTCTAGTGGTGTTTGAAAGTAAAATTAATAAATGATAACGTTAGTTATATTAAAGTTGTGGGATTGCTTGCAAAGTGCACCCTTGGCGAAATAAGTTTTAACAAATGCAGCGCAAGTTTAAAAAATTACACCGACAAATATTCAAAAGTATTAGAAAGGCTCTTATGTAGATTATTCAACAAACTCTAAATTATTCCACAGGTCTTAGTAAATACTTTACTTGGTAAAAATTCACACTGTGGATTTTTCAACATATAATTAGAACAACTGTTCAGTGCATAGTCGGACATTTTTTACTCATATCCATTTTAAAAAAAAACTAATTTTAGTAATAAATTAAAATACCAATAATAAAGACCGAATTGATTTGAAAACAGTTTGAATACTGCCTAAAATTTCCAATAAAAAAAAACTAACTAAATATTTCAACTTTTTTGTTGAACCAACGTTGTAATTTTTATTTGATTAAAAACAACTAACACCAGAACAATCATGACTAGCAAAAGCAAAATTTAAAGGTGAATTCAAATACAATCGTTCAACTAGGCTTGAAAAAGAATCTAAATAAAAAAGCATTGGTAAATTATTCCCAACGGAAGTATTACTTTTTTTAATATGCGAGATACGCCATTCAAGATGGTGTGTTGCAGAAGTCTGTTAGCGTCACAGACAAGACCCAACCAAATTTAGTGTCTGCGTTAGGCGATAAATATGTTTTCAAACGGTGCAGGGTGCGGGGTGTTTAGAGCCACAAGCAGGGAACTTGGAGGCATCGAAAATTATTGAAAACTTGGAGCCACGAGCAATGGGAACTTGGAGCCTTTCAGAAAAAATTGGTTTGGGGATTTTAGGTTTTGCTTAGGCTTAGGTGAAAAAATTAGCGATTTTGATTTTTGGCTCCCAACTTACGGCTCTAAGTTACTAAGTGGGGACTTACGGCTCCAAGTTCCCTATTTTTGGCTCCAAGTTCCAGCTCTGAGTTCCCTAGGCTCCATCGACCCTAAATCTTTCAGACATTATAAAGTGTGAGCATTTAGTTCTTTTTTTACAAAAAAAAATTCTTCGGCTCTAATGTTTAAAAAAAACATTATTTTCAGCATCCCATTTGGCTAGTGCGGTAGCTAATACCCTAATTAAAACGTGGACCTGTTTTTTCTCAAAGTAAAAATATTCCCACTAAATTCAATCTCCACAGCAGTGCATTAGCGGATGGGATGGAGCCGAGGAATCTTGAAGCCAAAAATGCATGGAACCGTGGAGTGAGGAGTTGAAACTTAGAATTGTAAATGCGGAAATTGAAGTCGCAAGTTATGGGAAAACTTGGAGTCGAAAAAAAAATCACTAAAACGTAAGCAAAACCAGATTCTAATCACAAACTTATGAACTTTTTTCTTATGACCTCCAAGTTTCCACTGTTCGTGGCTCCGAGTTCTCCATAATTTTCAATGGTTCCAAGTTCCCTGCTTGTGGCTCTAAAGATTCCATACCACTGATTAGTAAACACAGTTTTTTTAAAGCACCAGTTTTTAAAATAAACCAATTTTTTATACAAATAATCATACAGTTTTCTAAAGACAACGTTAAAATACCAAAAGCTTAAAAGTGCAATCTTCTAAATGGGTTGATAGCCCAACCTAAATTATTTTAGCGACTTTTGTGTGGTGAAGTTTAAAATATACCATCCTCTTTTTGCGTCTTCTCAATGTGCCTGAATGCGTCTTCTCAATGTGCCTGAATGCGTCTTCTCAATGTGCCTGAATGCCTCTCAATGTTTTTCCAACCTATGTTTTTTTGGCTTTAGAAAGAAATAAATTCTGCATAATATCTTTGGAAAGAATCTCCTTTGCAATAATTACTTTTGCAAAAATACATTCAAGTAAAATATCTTAATAAAAAATAACTTCTCGCCGTGCGTGGCGGAAGATATTATGCTGAAATGTATTTTATCTAAATGTACCTTCTAACCGTGCACGTGCAGCAGAGGTGAGACGCGCGGCGGAATAAAAATAAACCAATCTTATAATTTAAAACATAGCGAACTATTGATTTTTCTAAAAACAAAGTATAGGCAAATAAAATTCAAACTGACCTCGAGAGTTGCAGTAATGAATCGACTATTTAACAACAAAACCCTTCAAAATTTTTAACGAAAGCGGTCTAATAATAAAGATCAAAAACCCTATTTTAATAATTATTCTAGCAAAAGACAAAACAAAGTTTCGAAAAAAAGCCTTATAAATGAAGAAACAACACAAACAAAACCGACCACAAAAAACACAAAAAACCCCCAAAACACACACGCCAACCAGCACACCCCCCAAAACAACAAAAACAACACAACAAAGAAAAGAAAAAAAAAAAAAAAACAAAAAAACAAAAAAGGAAAGCAAAACAACAAAACAAAAAAAAAAAAAAAAACAAAAAAAAAAAAACAAACAAAACAACACCAAAACACCAACATTTATCAAAATTTTCAATTTGAAAACCAGATGCAAATTTTTAAAGAGCTAAAGTTGGTTAATTTTTGTATCTTTTGTAAAAAGGTGGAATTAAAAAAAATTCTGCGTTCTTATTTGTTTAAAAAAAAATTCATAACTGCTCAATTTTAATTGGCCCTTCATGTCTGCATACTAATTTTCAGCGTCAGCCAGATATAATTTAACCATAAATAAAATTTCTCATTTAATCAGGGAAAAGCGCGGAGCGCCCTTTCTGTTATATTAAATCGGTTAAGTCACTGCGCGGTTAACCATTATTGATGGCGTATGCAGAAAAAACAAAACCTTAAATAGCTCATTAGCCGACGAAACCTATATATTATTAACACAAAAGAAAATTGCCCATATTTTTCTGATAATAAAAACCTAAGGACTTTCGCTTAAAAATCACGGGTTATAGAGTAATGGCTTAATATGCTTAGCTTTTTGACTTTCTTTTTTGTTTTTTTTTTGAGTCACGCAAAAATCTTTTTTATCTGATTGATATCTGAAACTTATGGTTTGCACTTTAATTTTAAACTGAACTTTCTTTTTATACTTACTCTATTACCCGAAGTTAAGCCTCTGTTTATGTGAAAAACTTATGTGAAAAAAAAATTTATTTGGTTTTAAAATTTTAGAAATTCAAGGTTTGAATAACTTACATTATGAACTTTTCTTGAAATAAATGTGTAATAATTAAAACAATTATTAAGTAAATTATCATTTTAAAATTTTCAAGAGTTTTAATAATAAAATAACATTTATTTAAATATAGTGTGAAACATTTAATCTATCTATGTAAATTAAAAGAGAAAAAATTACATCAAAAAACTAGTCAATGGGTAAAATATGTTTGAAAGCGCTCAAAAAAACTACTTTCAGTATCTTATAATAAATATGAATACCACAGTGATCTACAGTATTCCAGGATGGGACGTATTGCGTATGTAATGTATAAGAAATATGACTCTAAAAACGCATTTTTATTTGCCGTAAATGATGCAATTTTTTAATAAGCAAAAAATAAATCCACTGTGATGTTTAATAATGACATCTGACTAATTATGTATGTTGATTTTCATTAGGAATTGTCTGTTTTGAAATGTATAATTGAGATTTGTACGTAAAAATAAAAAAGTTACATCGCTACAGATGTTATTATAAGCAAGTGCTGGACAAAGTATTTTATATAAGAGTAAAATGTAGCAGTTAAATTAGAAGAATATATATGAATTATGCATAAAATATTTTATTACATGATGCTTTAAATTTTATATTAAAGGTGCAGTATACAAATTTATGGTGTATTTTTATTGCTGTTTATTTAAAAATAATCGATGTGTCAGGTCACACTGAGAAAAAAATTGTATTACACCAAAATTAAATTTTCGTTGGTTAACGAGTTACTAACAAAAATACTGCTTGGTTATTTCCAATGTTGTTTTTATATACCATTTAAAAAAAAAAACATTTTTCTTGAACGGATATTATATGAACTTAATAGAAATCATGTTAGGGTGCCAAATAGTTTGAGTTTTAAATTTGGTTTAATTCAAAAAATATTAAATAAATACTGCTATTTTCAAAAAAAATTTAATTTGTTTTCACAGTTGGTGTGTTGTTTTTTGTTTGCTGTTATTCTGGTATTATTGGTTAACAAGTCTAAGTTCTATTTTAAAAAAAACAAACTACGTATAAAAAACATCCCACTTATTTAAATTACACATTTTATTATTATAAAAATGTTCTAAAACACACCATAAACCAAACACCAAACATTATTTTTGGAATATGATATTTTTAAAATAGCATTATTCATCTAATACTTTTAAGAATTAAACCTAATTTAAAATTTCAGTTTTTTGGTACCCCAGCATGAATTCTATTAAGTTTTGTTGATATATGTTCAGCAGAAATGTTAGCTTTAAAAAATGGTGAATAAATAACACATTGAAAATAACCGAATTAATAAATTTTAAATTAATAAATTTGCCTTAATTATGCTATTTTCCGCACAGTCAACAATGTTAGTATGGATAATGGAAGGTGTCATTTTTTTAATAATAAAAAAATAACTCAAATAAATATTCATCGAACGAACTCTCAGAATTGTATGCATATTTGGCTGAAGCATTAGTATTTTTCGAGATGTTTCCAGCTTATCAAAAAAATAAAGAAAAAGTTTTTTAGGTAGTTTTTAATGTTTATCTCAAAGTTCGATAAAACAAGCCATAGTGATTTTCACAGATCTTGAAAGAACACGCTCTGGCTCATTTCATGATATAGTTTGATGTATAATAGCAATAGCTCGATGACATAACTAGTTTTTAAAAAGCACATAAATCTTATAAATAGTTCTGGATTTCTGTTTTTTTCTTATGTTTTTTGAAGAAAATTGACTGCTGAGAATTTGCTTTTTTTAAACATGCATTATAAAAAAAATTACCCAATTTTACGATTGGTTTGTGTACTTTTATTTGCTGTTAATCTTATATTCAAAAGTTTAGTTTTAAAAGGACCTAAAAATTATTTTTAACAAAGTACATTAGAAAATATTTTTAATTTATAAGAAAGTGGTGAAAACACACCAAAGACCATACTCCATATTTACCTTGAATTTAGTGTATACTTTTTATATTGTTTTTTTTTATTCATCAATGTTATAATAAATACATAAAAAGATAAACTGACTTGTTAAAAGTGAATTATAGAAACTTCTTAGTTCAAGCAGAGTTCCTGAAAACACAAAGCATAATCGTTAATTAGGATTAATTTAAAAATTTAGTTGAAGGTAATGACAGTAATTTTTGTTATTTAAATAAATTGTGCTAATAATGGTGTCAAAAACACCAATATATAATTGTTATATTGTTCCCTGAATAAAAAGATTGGTGGGCCATATAATTACAAATAAAATCAATTTGACACTTATTATTACTTCTTAATACGAATAGGCATCTTGCCTCGGTTTATACATGAAGTATGCAATAAACATAGGGAGTCACCATAATGGATAATTATCGTATCTCATACTTATCTTTCGTAGTATACAGATCAACTCTCGAAAGCGCGCCAAAATTCGATCGGTTGATCTGCATACTACGAAAGATAAGTAGGAGATATGGTAATTAACCATTATGGTGACTCCCTATGTTTATTGCATACTTCCTGTACAAACCGAGTTCCAGTGCAAGGTGCCTATTATTT
>JASAMX010011746.1:0-28756 GCA_030248175.1 Microlaimidae sp. YZB2_3
TGGACAAATACAGCTCTATTGTGTGTGGAGTTTGTACCACTGGCTTTGCAGGAACAGCTATACTGACCATGTACGACGTTATATAGTAAGATCAATATTAGGCGCGACTTAAAAAATCCTTTAGACAAAGACCTCGAAATGGGTAAACACTGCATGTAGTGAACACTCTAGCGGTAAAGGTTGCCAACAGCGTTATTAATGTTGGACGAAGAGTCTTAACCATAGGGGTGAAACATTCCCCTCCTGGCTTGTCTTAGCGCCTGCCCTTTGCATAATCTGCATAGGGAAGATAAGTTTCAGGTTTTCAACAACAACAACAACCCCCCTGGGCACGCCACTGGTTATTTATTTTGTATTATATATGTGTTTAAAAAGTTATACTAAAAGTTTTGAAAATCAGTAAATAAATAGCTGTATAAAACATGTAAGATTTGTTGTCAAAAAAAGAAAGATTTTTTTTGCTTTTATAGTAGAAGCAAAGAACTTGCCGCCTCGTCATATGGGAAGCGCGGAAAGAAATGTGTTTTGTCTTGTAAAATTGGATAAAGAGGAGATATTTTTATCAAGTGCCGTTCAGAAAACGCTCAAGTAAGTATATGTAATACAGACCTGTCACCTTTGTATAGGTGGACAGCCTCCTGATTTTTTTTTGGGGGAGGGGGTATACCCATAGGTGGGCAGCCTCCGAGATTGTTTTGGGAGGGTATACCCACCATAGGTGTTTTTTGGGGGGGACAGAAGGGTGCACCCCCCCTAGAGCCAAAATTTTGGATCCCCCCTAGAAAAAATTCAGGGGGGGCCCCCCTCCCCCCCAAAGCTCGAGAGCGGTCCGGCCTGACCCCCCCCCTAGCGAGGCTGACCCCCCTCCCCCCCCCTCCCGACCAATTTGGAAGTATATTTTTTTATTTACTGTCAAAAACACGGGTTTTTAGTTAAAAACAGTGTTTAAATACACTTTTTAGGCCTTAATAGGCTGTTTTAATACATAAAATTCAATATTAGACCTAAAAACACTTAAATTATTGAGTTAAAAAAATTTTGCTAATAAATTGGACCCCTCTGAGCCCCCCCCCTAAATTTGAAATCTCGCACCCGGGGTCGATCCCGCCCCCCAAAAAACCAGGGGGGTCCGGACCCCCCTGGATCCTCCCCCCTGAATCCTCCTCCCTAAAAAATTTTGGCCTTCCACCCGGGGGTGGACCCCCCCTAGCGGACCCGACCAAAAACACCTATGATACCCACCCGACCCCCGAAATACGGGGGTGTACCTACCAAAAATTTTTTTTGGGGTATACCTCAAATACCCCATTTTTAGCGTTTTTAGTACTGGGACTAGCCCAAATTTCAGAGGGGCGTGTCTGGGGTACCCACAAATTTTAGGGGGGTGTCGGCTATAATCGGGATTTTTGGGGGTATAACCCCCCAAACGCCCCCTGCCCACCTATGGGTATACGTATACCCGACCCCTGGAATTTGGGAGGAAGGGTTTCTCAAAATTTTTTGGGGTATGCTTCAAATACCCCATTTTTAGCGTTTTTAGTACTGAATGAAACCACCCAAATTTTAGAAGGGTTGTCCAGGGTACGCCAATTTTTAGGGGGAGGGGGGTGTCGGCTATAATCATGGATTTTTGGAGATGGGGGTATACGTATTATAACCCTCCCCAACCCTAGTTAGTTAGTTAGCATAGCCAGTGTTTTCAAGTAATTTCCTCCAGGAATGCTGCTGCCTTTGCGGGTTGAAACCATAGGTCTTTTACTGTTAGTGTGGTAGGATTTTTGGTGCAGTTGAAAACGTGGTGGACATCATGCGGTTTCTGGTGGCATTTTTGGCATTCATTTTTGATTAGTGGGTTTATTCTTGATTTGTATGAATTTAGATGATGACAAAATCCGGATCTCAGTTTTGACAGGAGTGCTCTTAGTTTTCTTGGAAGGTGTTGTTCGCTTTTGTGTATTTCGTGGGGTTTGCTTTTTAGTAGAGGATTGGGTTGTAGTTGAGATAGAGATTCTTTTACGAAATAGGTGTGAATGTTAGTCCGGATTGCTTTTTCGGTGAGAGTTGGGTTGAAGAAACTTTCTGCTATGGGACCATATTTTGATTGGAGGGTGTGTTTCATTTCTTTTGGCCTAGATTTGTTTGCTGTGATTTTGTTGGATGGGTGAGTCTGTTGCATAGTCTTGGCGAGAAATTGTGTTGCAAGGAGAGATGTGTGGTTTTCAATTGGCAGTACTTTAGTTTCTTGATGAAGATGATCTAGTGACGCCATTTTATGGCAGCCAGTTGCTATCCTAAGGGCTGAGTTTTGTGTTGATTGAAGTTTCTGGTAATGGGATTTTGAAAGGTTTGGTGACCATATTGGTGTTTCGTAGTTGAGGATGGGACGCCCTATAGCTTTGTATGAGGCTACTATTGTTTCTTTTTGTTGTCCCCAGCTGGTCCCAGGTAGGGCTTTGAGAATGCTATTGTGTCTAGATGCCCTGTTGTTGATGGTGGTGATGTGGTTGTTGAAGGTTAGTTTTGGATCAAAAGTGACACCTAGGATTTTGGGGTTTTTGTTGAGCGGTAAAAGTTGGTTATGTATGGTCACTTTTGGGTGGTAGTTCTATTCTTTTAAGGACGGAGAAAAAAGTGTAACTGTTGATTTTTCTGTTGATAATTTGAGATGGCTGAGATCAAGGTATTGATAGTGTTGATATAATTGGTGAGATTTGTTTCCATATTGGTTATCTTGTTTCCAGTAGAGTAGACTGTGGTGTCGTCAGCATAGGAGACGATTTTGACGCTGGCAGGTGGGGAAAGTATGTTCGATATGGAGAAGTTGAAAAGAGTTGGTAAAAGGACTGAGCCCTGAGGCGCGCATATTTGTACTATCCTGGGTTTGGAGATTGAGTCTCTGAAAGTAGTTTTGTTGATTCTGCCTCTGAGATAACCACTTAGCCATCTGATTAGATAGGCGGGAAGTGCGCTGTTTGCTATCTTGCTGATTAAAATTTCTATGCTGATGGCGTCAAAGGCCTTGGTAAGGTCCAAGGCTGCTACTTTTGTTTGTTTGTGTGGAGCTTTTTGGTTGAAAACGGTTGCTATTTCGTTGGTAAGTTGAAGGAGAGCAGTAGTTGTGGAGTGTTTGGGTTTGAAGCCGTGCTGATCTATATGTTGTTGTAGATGTTGGAGAAGGATCGGCTGTATTATTTTTTCAAAAACTTGTATAGCTGGGGCGGAAAAGTGAAATTGGTCTGTAAGAAGTAGAGATGAGGTGATCCTTTCCAGGTTTGATAAGTGGTATTATAATTGCAGTTTTTCAGATTATAGGCATAGATGTTTTTAGGGGGGGGGGACAGAGGCGTCCACCCCGCCCCTAGAGCCAAAATTTTGGACCCCCCTAGAAAAATTCAGGGGGCCTCCCCCATAGATGTTTTTGGTCGGGTCCGCTAGGGGGGGGTCCACCCCCGGGTGGAAGGCCAAAATTTTTTAGGGGGGGTCCAGGGGGGTCCGGACCCCCCTGGCTTTTTAGGGGGGGGTCGACCCCGGGTGCGAGATTTCAAATTTAGGGGGGAATCAGGGGGGTCCAATTTTTCAGCAAAATTTTTTAAACTCAATAATTTAAGTGTTTTTAGGTCTAATATTGAATTTTATGTATTAAAACAGCCTATTTAGGCCTAAAAAGTGTATTTAAACACTGTTTTTAACTAAAAACCTGTGTTTTTGACAGTAAATAAAAAAATATACTTCCAAATTGGTCGGGAGAGGGGGAGGGGAGTCAGCCTTCCAGGGGGGGGGGTAGGTCGGACCGCTCTCGAGCTTGGGGGGAGGGGGGGGCCCCCCTGATTTTTTTTCCAGGGGGGGTCCAAAATTTTGGCTCTAGGGGGGGGGGGGTGCACCCCTCTGTCCTCCAAAAACATCTATGGCCTCCCCCCTCCCCCCAAAGCTCGAGAGCGGTCCGGCATGACCGACCCCCCTCTAGCGCTAGCGAGGCTGACCCCCCTCCTCCCCCTCCCGACCGATTGATTGATTGAGCTCTTGTATTTGGTTTGAAAGTGGTTTAGTTTTGCGTAGGTTGTCTCTTTCGTTAATAAGTTTATAGTTTCTGGAGTTAGGTTGGCTTGAAAATTGTTTTGACAACCGGCTGGTATGTGGTGTGAGGAAGCTTTGATTAATATATTTTAAACGTTTTTTCGTCTTTTTTGACTTTTGTTGGAGCTGAGAGATTAAGTAATTTTGTTTTTATTTCGTTTTTTTTTTGAATGGTGTCTACGGATTTAATTTTTATTGTAACATAAATTCAAGGCATTTTTGTACCATATCATTTTTCTTTCTTAGATGCAGGTTTTTATTATTGTTTTCAATTTTCAAGGAATAATAGGAAGAAAAATTTTTAGTTACCGGTGGTAATCTAATCTTAGTTAAACAAAAATATTTTTTATTCGCATTTTTGAGGTTTTTATTTATAAAAGATCTGATTTAGACCTTAAAACTGGGTTTGGGAAGGAAAGGGTAGAAATTACAAAAAATTAGATATTACGTAACTTCAGAAGATAAAACGACAAAAAGCTTTGGATATGAGTTTAAAAATTTCGCAGATACAAATTTTGAGAATATTTGCCAACAACTAGTTGTACCACCAAGAAACATTTTGTTACTTTTCAATAGAAAATAAAGTTTATTTTACAAAAGGCGCGCATAGCAAGGATGTCCATATCAGAAGCTATGACCATCTTGTATACAACTGATAGAATTAATTACAAACCTAAACATATACATACGTATGGTATGAAAAAATTAAAGAAAAAAAACAACTAATTTAATTTACAAAATTTTATGAAAATAAGCTACCAGAATAAAAAGTAATTAGGAAAAAATTTACCAACTTTTCTTAGAAAACTTCGTAAATAAAACTATGGGCCGATAGTTTTTATATGGCTAATTTTCTGTAAAAACGCGTAAATTTTTTTTTATAACATTCATGCTATATTGAGTATTCTACCTAAGGCACACAACGTTTAAAAAATAGAATAAAAACAAAATAAAACAATAAACAGCTGTGTAACTGGTTTTTTTTTTCGCCAGCGCCTAGGCGCCAGCTGAAGCCTAGCCTCCAAATTTTAGGCGCCAGCCCAGAAATCAGGCGCCAATAACATAAATTTTTTGTATGTTTACAAAAAGGATACATATTATTAGTTTTTTTATTATATGCATATTTCTAGATGGCTTTTGTAGTCAAACGTTTCATTTTCTATAGTAGTACAATTAATTTTAAAAAACGACTTATTTTGCCCATTTTAATACTCAACTTTAAATGCGTAAAATTTTGTTAAAAAATTATATAAATTAACAAGAAAATATAAAGACTAGTGATGTTCCTACCCTCCCACATTATACTCTCGAGCCCCTGCCACTTATAGCGGAGGGAGCTTTAGAGTTCCTTACCTAAAATATATGATTTCAAGCTTATTAAAGCTTAAATGTTTTAATTATGTTATTCGCATTTTTACAGTTTTTTTTTAATTGCCTTTAACAAGTTTTGAAAAATTTTAGTTTACAAAAAATTTTTTACTAAACAATCTCTAGCATAGCTTTTTTATTATTCACACAATTAGTACAACCATAGGGGGGCCGTGAATTGCTCGTGTATGTGGATTGCTCCGTAAATCTACAAAGCGGAGCTCCATAACAGACAGCTTGAAGCTCAACATTTTAGTGTTAAAGATAAATTGAATTCTTTTACCATTCTTTTACCAACATTCTTTCTTGCAATATCCGTGCAAGCAAAAAAGGATTTTCTCAGAAGTTATTTTCAGGTTTTAATCAAAACTAATAATAGGTGTTTTTGGAATTTTACTTTTAAATGGGTTTTTTAATTAAAAAATGTAACAAGTTAGAACTTTTACCTAAATCTTTACATATATATATATATATATATATATATATATATATATATATATATATATATATATATATATATATATATATATATCATAAAAAAAGATATAAAAAAAAAAAAAATTGTAGATAAACTAAAACAATACGCGTTGAGCAACGCAAAAATTTTTGAAAATTAGTCTTTTGAAACCTTAAAAATTTTGTGTTCTTTTTTGTCTGGTTGACTAAAAAAACGGTTAAAGAATACGTTTATGGCCAAAAATCTAGGCGCCAGGCTGGCGCCTAGACCCAAAATTTTAGGCGCCAGCGGGAAATTCTAGGCGCCAGTGGCGTCGATTTGGCATAAAAAAAACCTAGCTGTGTAAACATGCCATGTATATAATTTTAATCTTAAAGTGATTTTTTGGTTGGGGAGGTGGCTAAAAAAATGCTTTTTAATAATTTTCTGTTCGTTTTAAATATTCACAATAACTGCAGTTAAATTAAAATTTAAAAAAAAAACACTAAATGCCTAATAGAAATTAGTAAAGCTGTATTTTGTTTATTTCTAGCTGCTAAAACTTTTACGAAAAAACTACTACAACGGTTGAACGGTATAAAAGTTTTTATAAATTAAATAATTTTGGTACAAAGGACAGAATAAAAAAAACTGGTAATTTCTCCTAATTTACACAAAACTTAGTTATAAACATAATAATTTTCCATCAGTTTTGAATTAGCAGAAAAAACGGAACGGTTTACCTCTCAAAAAAAGAATTTATTGACCAAAACTTCAAAAAACTCAGTTGCAGCGCGATGGCAATGATTCCATGCAGCTTGGAAAGAACATTCATATGAAAGCAGTTAATTCCCATTTTATTTAGCATTTATTCATTTATGTTTTATTTCTTTTTGCAGTTGAATCCTTGTGAAAAATATATACACAATTTATGTGTACTATAACCAAAGTAAACCAGAGAAAAAAACGACGTCCCAGTGTACGAAAAAAACCTTCAGGTGTTGATTAACTTGGAATTGAGACCTTAGCGGTCGGCTAGCCGCGGTGAACGTCGTCGTGTGTCGTTTAGAGACCCGTTTATAAAAGCATTTGATATTCCGTTTTGAACTGTATAGCCGTTCTTCCCCACTTTGTCGTCCTGCATCAACTTCTTTACTCCATTTTCCACCACCGAATTTTGGGTAACTCTATTTCCCACCACAGAATTCTGGTTAACTCCATTTCCCACCCTCGAATTCCTATTAACACCATTTTTCACCGTCGAATTCCGGCTAACTTCGTTTCTCGCTGAAGATTTTCGGCTAACTCCGTTTCCCACCGTTTCGTGATTCCCGTTTGTAGTAGTGATATCGTCGTTTTTCTTGCGCGAAGCGGCTGTTGGATCGCTGTGTTTTCCGTGTGGGCGGAAGTAGGCCTGCTGGAAAAAATGACCGAACAGCAGGAAATAAGACGCGTACATGGCAGCTCCGAAATAGACGTTCTCCCAAGTTTGTTGGCAGTGACCGCCTCTGGCCTATATAAATCACTTCTGATTTAAAACAAAAAAATAAATGCAAATAATTTTGCTATGCAGCACCGCACCCAAGGGCGTAGCCAGGGGGGTTGTAGGGGTGGCAACCCCTCCCCCTTTTGGGCTGGCGGAGGTAAAAATTTGGGGATCCGAAGAGAACAATTTTAAAAAATTTTCTCGCGCTTCGCTCCGCTCAGCGCTCGACATTTATATACCTTTTTACAACTTTTAAGTGAACCCTTATGAATTTCAAAGACAATTTTTGAAAATTTTTTCATACTATTGTATTGTATTGTATTGTATTTATTTTTTGTCTACGACTGGGACATACAAAGCAATAGAAACATTGCACTGATTTAGTATGCACCAAGAAACAAAAGACTAGTAATATGATAAATGAAATACATTAAGCCAAAGGTCAGCCAACCAACCACTATCGCACGATTTTTCATGTTATACCTTTTTAAACCGGAAATTTTTCAAGTTTAACTTAAAAAAACAATGCAAATAACAACAAAAAGAATCACTTAGCGTGAAGCGCAAAAAAATTTACCCTTTTTTAATGTCTTTTTTACGGTATTTTGAAAATTTGGAGTACAACCCCCCCCCCCTTTCGAAAAATTTGTATGGAGTACAACCCCCCCTTTCCGAAATCCTGGCTACGCCCCTGACCGCACCATAGAGTAAATTTATACCAGACCTGTACACTGCCCCTTCTCCCGGGGTTTTATTGGGGGGGGGCACGGGGGCAACTTTTTAAAACGGGGGAAAATAAAACGGGGGCAAGCAGGGGAGAAAGCAAAAAAAAAGAGAAAAAAGAAAAAAAAGAGAAAAAAAGAAAGGAAAAGGGAAAAAAGCGACAAAAAAAGAGAAAATAAGGTGAAAATAGGTCTAAAATGGCTTAAAATACATGGAAATAGGCTAAAAACTGCAAAAAATTCCCGATGATGTCGTCATCATAGGTCAAAAATGTCGTCATAATTTTAGGGTACTTTTTCATTTTTTGACGGGGGTGGCCAATAAAAAGGGGGGGGCAAATCCTCTAATAAATCGGGGGGTATTTCCAGACCGTGCACAGGTCTGATTTATACCATCCAACTTTCTTTTAAGACTCTTATGTCAAGTTCCAGGTGGGGTCCACTTTAGTTTACCAGGGCCGCAATAGACCAGTTAGAAATCTTGAGGGGGGTCAGGTAAGGTCTAGTTGAGTGTTATATAATTTTAAAAAATCTAAAATAAGCTATCTAGATATAAAAAGAGTACGAAAATACTGTTTTCTTATCTAAATTTTCACTTTAAATTTGGATAGAAAGATGGGGAGACTGAGAATTTAAATAGAGGGTAGGTTGTCAAAACGAGCAGATATTTGGGGGAGGAGGAGCCCCTCAAATTTATCTATGGGTAAGGGTCCTAATTCAAAGTGAGGGGGAGGGTGGACCCAACTCTGACCCTATGCTCATCTACGGAGTCCTCATATAATTTTCGTAACTGTGACAAATTTTATCTTTTAACACACAAATAGTATAAACGTTATGAGACAGAGTCAAATTCATTTTATACTGATTGTCACTCTTTATATCGCAGTAATGACAATAAGGTAGATTATTCAGTTACCGAGAGACATTTTATACTATGGAACAAAAACGAAAAGAAAGCCCTTTTAGGTCTATTCATAATAATTGTAGTTGTAAACCAAAACTATCATGTCTATAAAGCACACGTGTTTTTTACTCCGAAGGTAGCATATAAAAAAGAATAAAGGATTTTAAAGATAAAGGATTTTAGGTTATTGCATTTTTAGCCTGAACAATAGTCTTTTTAAAACCAAAATGTCTATATGAGTTTTAGGCGAGATATAATGCATTTAAAAATTTTTTCTTTTGACCAAGAAAATTAGGATGAAAATCGGTTGGGATGGGAATTTATTCGCCTCACTAAGGAGTAGACAAATCTTACCCCAGCCTGTTCCCAACTAAATCACTAGAGGTTCTCCAAATTAAAGGGAAGCTCTAATTTTTTACCATAATCCGTTGGGAATAAAAAATTTAAAGAATTGTCCATCGAAACGATCACTAAATAATATACCAAAAAACCATCAAAAGTCTCTAAGTAAAATCTAAAAGCCATACCTCTCCCTGCCAGCTAATTTTTGCTTTGAGGCTCCGAGCTAAGTTTTATACATTATACAGAATTACAAAAAGGCTTACCTTTACCCAAAAAGCGTACGCCGCCACCATACACCCGATGATCATTTGAGACAGCTGCAGCCCCGTCACCGACATCGGAACCCATTTCGGAAATTTTTTACCTAAATTATATTTGGACACTTTCCAAAAATTAAATCTTAAAATAAAGCGGAGCAGAGCTCCGCTTTTCACCTCCGGAGCATCGCTCTGTTTATTTTTTTATTATTTTCGTGGATAATTAAACAGTAATTTTATAAAATTTTTTTGTCCAAAAATGTTTAAAAACTAATTTTTTTAAGAACTTATAAACAATGAGAAAAAGTTCCGAAAATGCAATCAGAATAATTTAGAATATAACTTTACGATTACATTCTCCAGTCTCGTTAAAACACTCTTAAAAAAAAGAAATACAACTTTTAACTAAAATCAATCAAAATAGCAACAAAACTCACCCAGGGATCTGCACGCGTAATAGGCGTACATAAAAGAATGCACCGTGTAATTCATCCACATGAACCAGCGTCCGGCCCCTGTGTGGTCCTTGTAGGAGTGCCTAAATAAATGACACGCTATAAGTGTGATATTATTCTTTTTTTGTTAGTACTACCAAAAATATATAATACTATTACATTAAGGAAAAATATGCCACTCTTCACCAGAAACAGAAGTGCAACGATTTGGTGCCATTTTTTGAGCACTGCCATTAAATGTGATGCATAAAATTGGCAAAACAACTGCTATTAATTGGGAAAGTGTCGTGTAAATAGGCACTGCCTAAAAACTAGCAGTATTTTCGCGCAGCCAGACACAGCCAGCCAATCAAAACAAACCGAAGGGTACGAATTTGAATTCCCACCGGGGGGGGTGGTTACCCGGGGTAAATTGAATTTTGAATTCTAGGAGGGGGGTCCCCGGGGGGTCCGGATCCCCCCTAGCTTTTTAGGGGGGGTCGACCCGGGGTGCGAAATTTTGAAATCTAGAGGGGGGTCAGGTGGGGTCCGGTGTCCAAAGCAAAACAGTTTTAAACCATAATAACTTTAATAATTGTTCTTTTTATAGGATAATACTACATTATATTGAATAAAAAGCCATATTCATGTATAAAAAGGGTGAAAAGCATAAATATGTGATGAAAATTCACGTTTTTGGAAGAAAATTTAGTATAAAAAAGGTACCTAAAATTTTCCCGAGAGGGAGGGGGGGGGTCAGATTTCAAAATCTAGAGGGGGGTCAGGGGTAAAAAATTCGGAAATTTGGAGGAAGGGGGGCCCTCCCCTAGATTTTCGTCTAGGGGGGGTCCCGAAATTTCGAGGCTAGGGGGGGGTGGACCCCCCCCCGCCCCCCCCCCCCTTTCTCACCTATGATTCCCACCGAGTTAATGTTTTAACGTATCTTAATATAAATATATATAACTATTTTTGTATCTTTCCTGTCCATGTATTCACATAAGAAAATAAATTTATTTGTTTATTCAGGACGGATTTTACGCAAAACTGTTTAGACGACTAATACGAGCTTTCTTCATTATGGGAAAGAGGGGTTTTTCTGGGGGTGCTTAGTGCGTAACCGGGTTTTGATGAAAAATCGCAGCTACCCCGATTTTTAGACTTATGTTATTAACTTTACAAGTTCACAATTTTAAAAGTTTCTATTAGTGGCAAGTGTTTTAAATTCAAAGTTTAGCGGCGGTCACCAAAAAGTTTTTTTTTGTTTGTAAGTTAATAGGCATGTATAAGAATTATTTTCAAACATTTTTTTAGATGAGTTCAAGTTCGAATCAAACATTTGATTGGGGATATGTGCAAGTTTACTTATTTGTAAACTCCTAAAAATATGTCCTTGAGCGATTGTCTTGAGCAATTGTCAGTAGTGAACTAAAAACTCCGTATTTAAATGATAATAACCCCAGTGAAACATCCTCAATGTGAGTTTAAAAAAGTTTGGCATCTGGCCAACACCTTGGTTAAGAGTGCCCTTCATGGACCCCTATACTCCTGGACAGTCGGGGTTTCCCAGGAATAGATCTCTGGGTGTGCGACAGATACATCACTGACAGATTCTACATGTGCTTAAATATTCAGTTTTCAGGCTTGAAACTTCCTGTAAATAATTTTTTGTCATACAAATAGGTGTTTTTTGTTGTATCAATGTTTTTTATTATTTAAAAATTGTTTTTTTGAAAATTTTATAGCATAATAAAATTTCACTAAGTACTAAAATTTTACATTTTTTTGCCTTTTTTCACAAAATATTAAAACAAGTGAAGATATATTTTTACCACTTTATTTCTACCTATAGTGCTAAATAAATAAGCAAAAAAAAACGAAGTTGGTAGTAGTATTATGTTGCTGTAGACAATACTTAACGAAAAAATATATTATAGCAGACCGGTGAACGGTCTGGAAATGCCCCTCCCCTTCCCGCTTTATTGGAGGATTCGCCCTGCCCCCGGCCAAAAATGAAAAGTACGCAACAAATATGGCGCCATTTTTTTACCTATTATGACGCCACCATCGCAAAATTTTAAGTTTTTAGCCTATTTCAATGCATTTTAAGTCATTTTAGACCTATTTTTACCTTATTTTCGCTTTTTTGTCCCTTTTTCCCCTTTTTCCTTCTTTTTTCTCTTTTTTTTTCTTTCTACCCTGCTTGCCCCCCTCGTTTCAAAAAAGTTGCACCCCGGTTTGGAATTGCCCCCCAATAAAACCCCCCGGGGGGCAGTGCACAGGTCTGCTATAGATTAAAATTTAAAAAAATTAACATTCATAAAGCAATATTAGGTTATAAAAGGTGATAAATTTTGCCAGTGATAAAGCAGAATACACCAAAGACACTTAATTGATAGGAGAATTGGTACTCATTTTAATTATCAATCACTAAGCCTGAATGTAACAAGTTGTAGTAATTGTATAATTACAAACCAAATGCACCTGATTGGTTTAATTATTTGCAATAAAATGTTAAATAATTAATAAAACAATTTCGAAGAAAAATTGATTCTAATTAAAACTTATTACTTTTTATAACCTAATAATTTTTTAGGTTATTTAGTTGTAAACTATTCAGATAATTAATTTAATAAAATATTATTCTTCTAGCTTTATTAAAAACTTGAAGGTTGATCCTTTTTCAATGACTATAGTATTATCTTTCTTAAATGATTGTCTATAGTAACATAATACCAATACCAATTTTCATTTGTTTGCTTCGTAATTTAGCGCTATATATGTAAATAAAGTAGTAAAAATATTTTGTCATTCCTGATAATATATTGTGAAAAAAACGCAAAAAATATGAAATTCTAGTACTGGGCGAAATTTTATTATGCTACATAATTTTTAAAAACCCAATTTGAAAATATAAAAATACATTGATACAATCAAAATCACTTATTTTAATTTTAAAAAAAAATATTTACAAAAAGTTTTTGGCGCGAAAATTGCGGATTTGAACACATCTAGAATCTGCCGGTGATGTATCTGTTGCACACCCCTCTCAAAACGCCAACTGTCAAGGAGTATAGGTGGTCCATGGCCCGGTGCACTGTTTAAACCCACAACAAAATTGCAATTATTAGTTCAGTTCTGCGGGTTTCGAATTTTATCCTAATTGGACCTTCTAAATTTAGAGGATTTGTTCTCCTGATTCCAATTTCTATGTGAGGGGGAGAAATGGAAGGACGTCCTAAATTTTAAAATTTTCGAAAAGAAGTAATTGTTTAAAATCTTTTTTTTGTTTTTTACTTTCCGTCTTCACCTTTAACAATATTTGCGAACATTAAACAACAAAAACAAACCACCAAAAAGAGCAATCATAACCATCAAAACAACAACCGACCCAACCCACTACTCACCAAGTGTACACCATCACCGTAATGTGATGGTACCAGTGTAGAAAGATGAGGGGTCGCTTGCGCAGAAGAATGAATAGCGTGTCGCCCAGCTCTAGTATCTTGGACATGGCGAACATTTCCGCCCAGAACCCCGTCACCCGACTCCCGCAATACGAAGGAATGCACACGCTGTACTCCCAGCCCTATAACTAAATAATAGTTAGGTAAGGTAAGGTGACTTAAAATCGACCAGCCTTAATTTCGGCCACCGGCTGTTAATTTGCTATACGAAAAATTATAAAAAAATTGCCTACGACTAGATAAATCGTCATGTTATCAATCCAATTATATCTAGTTCATTTCATAACTTTGCGCAAGGCAAAAATAACAGCGGGGCTGATATAAAGGCTGGCCGAATTTATATTAGTTATCTTATCCAGAACCAAAATATTATTTTTTATTATTGCACTAGACTAGAAAATAGTCACATGGGCACATGCTATATTCCCAACCCTATAAAAAATTTAGTTAGCTAATCAGAACAAATTTATTATTATTGTACCTGACCTGTGCACGGTCTGGAAATGCCCCCCCCGCTTTATTGGAGGATTTCCACCCCAAAAAAAAAATGAAAAATTACCCTAAAATTATGGCGCCGTTTTTGACCTATAATGACGCTATCATCGCAACTTTTTTTGCAGGATTTTAGCCTATTTCGATGCATTTTAAGCCATTTTAGACCTATTTTTATCTTATTTTCGCTTTTTTTGTCCCTTTTTTCTCTTTTCCTTTCTTTTTTTTATTTTTTTCCTTTTTTTCTCTTTTTTTTCTCCCCTGCTTGCCCCCCTGTTTTATTGCCCCCCACCGTCTCAAAAATGTTGCCCCCACTGTGCCCCCCTTTTGGAATTGCGCCCCCCCCCCAATAAAACCCCGGGGGGCAGTGCACAGGTCTGTTGTACTAGACTGGAAAATAGGCACAATTTGTGGTCCCAGTCATAGGTGGAGAGGAAATGGGGGGAGCGGTTAAACCCTCCCGAAAAAATCTCCATTAGTGCCGAAACCACCGCCTTCCTACCCTAAAATTTGGGGGTACCCTGGAATTCCCCCCCCCCAAAAAAAAAAAAAATTTGGGGGTCCCAGTTCCAGCACTAAAAATGCTAAAAATTTCAGAATATTTGAGGTATTGGTATACCCCAAAAAAATTTTGGGACACCCCCACCCCCAAAATTTTCGGGGTCGGGCATTCCCTACTCCTAAATCCGAGAGGCTGTCCACTTATAACCCCAGCCCTAATAGGGTAGTGCATTTAATTTCGGCACTTTTTTGTTTCTCCGATGTAACTTTTTATTGTATGGCCCAATTTTCATGTTTGATAGCTCATTTTGAAGCTTTTACGATACTGCGTTGCGTCACAAAAGTTTCACTGTACGAAAATAGTTCTTTTACTTAATTAAATCAGTTTCTAAAAAAAATTAAAAATTGCCGAAATTAAATGTGTGCATTTAATTTCGGCACTTTACAAACAATCGATTGTTTCTCAGTCAAAAAATCATCATTTTCAAAAATTTAAAAGCCTATCATTATCTCCAGACAGTTTTCTTTAATTTAAACTTTTACTTGTTGTTCAACGTGTAACTGGCAAAAAGTTACAGCTATAATGCCAAATGGTATCAAAATGAGCAAAATTTGGGAAAAAAGTGCATTTAATTTTGGCACTTTTTAAAAGGACCCCCTTAATCGAGTTTAAGTGCAGTGCTATGACCCCTACACATTTCAACGTTGTCTTTTAACTATTTACAACTACAATTTAACACTCGACCACTTAATTCAACCCGTTTTTACCTACAGAATATGTATGCCGAAATTAAACTATTTTATTTTATAAGGATTGCTCACCACAGACGCAACGTAGAATCACGAGGACTAAAAATTCGGAAAATAAACTAAATTTTACCAGGACAGATTAATTTCTAAACCAATTTATTGCGTAATCATGAAATGCCCATGTTCTAAAAACGAGTAAGAATTTTATTTTTTATAAATCACGCAATTCACATAAAAATATCATAACATAACAAATAAAAAGCTCACGACAGTCATCTACATATAATTAGCTCTCATTTGAGCTATCAAACGTCGTATTCCGTCTAGGATTACCAAAGATATAGTCCAAAATCAAAAATGCCCAATTGGGAAAAGTGCCGAAATTAAATGCACTACCCTATAGTTAGTTTTAGTTATAAAAAAAAACAAAATTATTCTTGTGCTGCCTATCAGCTCATATATCCTAAATTGAATTGGCAAAGGGATTCGTTACGGCGCATTCCACGGGAAATTGCCAGGCAAAAGGCATTTGCAAACAGTAATTACGTGTTTTAGTCAGATTTTAGGAGTACATATCCAGACCTGTGCACGGTCTGAAAATGCCCCCCCCCCCGTTTTATTGGAGGATTTGCCCCCCCCCCCCGTTTTATTGCCCCCCCCCCCCCGCCAAAAAATGAAAAAGTACCCTAAAAATATGACGCCATTTTTGACCTATGATGACGCCATCATCGCGAATTTTTTGCAGTTTTTAGCCTATTTCAATGTATTTTAAGCCATTTTAGACCTATTTTTACCTTATTTCGGCTTTTTTTGTCCCTTTTTTCCCTTTTCCCCTTCTTTTTTTCTCCTCTTTTTCTCTTTTTTTTCTTTCTTTCTTCCCCCTGCTTGCCCCCCCCCCCCCGTTTTATTGCCCCCCCCGTTTCAAAAAAGTCGTCCCCCCCGCGCCCCCCCCCCCCGTTTTGGCAAAATCGCCCCCCCCCGTTTTAACCCCGGGGGGGGGGGGGGGGAGTGCACAGGTCTGGAGATAATTAAAAATCATTCAACCATAACCACTTACAGATCGAAGACAAACACAAAGCACAACAAAACAGCACAACATATCTTTAAAACTATTCTACCTAAATAAATAAAATTTTTCACATTATTAGTATAACCAAGCACCAGGTTGTATATTAAATTTCATTAGGATTTGAAAAGCTACAATTTAATACTGGACATGTAAAGATCGTTTACGGATTTAAAAAATTTACGACATGGTACAAAATGCTGTTAAAATGGTATATCTTTCGTTCTAAACAAATACCAAGCAAAAAATTTTGTACAGTTGTGTAACAGAAGGAGCTCAATAACATATTAAATTTTAACAAAATAAAAAATGAACTTTTTTGTAACATCATTTGAAAGTTTTATTTTATAAAAAACTTTTTTTCTTCTTGGAAACGATATATTTTTTGCTTGTAATTAGAATATTCAGGTTAAGAGCTTTCCAACGGTATATATAACTCTATATTTACTCAATTTCGTTATAGAAAAGATATATCCTAAAAAACTCTTTTAATTCAATTACGTACTATAATCATCTAAATGGTTAATAACTCATTAAATAAGAGGAATTTCAGAAAAATATTTTGCAAATTGTCTTTTGACATCAGATACTTTCTAAAAGTCACATTAAAATCAAAATTCCAAACATTAAGGAAATTAACGTGGCGATTTTCCATGGAATAAGCCTGCCGTTTAATTCAGGGAGGGGAAAGAAATTCTTGTACCAAGCAAGAACCTTAAGGCCGGTTCACACCAGAGTGGGGTGTGGCAGTGGATAGTGGACGCGAGCGTTTACATCATTACACCGTCATTCTTGCTGCGGTATGAAGGGTGTGCGCTGTGCGTCACCTATCAGCTGCCAGTCCGGTGTGAACCGCCCTTTATTCATTTCCAAGGTGTCATCGCATCAAAAAGTATATCTATCGCAATAATGATTTTCCTTCTCCAATAGAAATCATAGGCAAACTAATTGGTTTGTTTTTAACCCCTTTTTCTAACATGAGATAAATTTTAGAAAAACTACAACGATCAAAGTACGTGCCTATATAAATTATAATATGCATTCAAACCTGAGTATATGTTATGTACAAAAATTCCGGCGTCATGCGAATAAATGCAATTATACTGAAAACAGCTAAAAAAATATTCCACCAAATAAGAGGCTTGTTTAACCATTCCATTGGTTTCCTAAATAATAGTACAGAAATAAATAATAGAAAAACTTTGAAAATAATTAACAATTTCTTTAAAACTCGAAATTACAATATTGCTTATTATTAAACATTTTTTAATAAAAAGTAAATTCTGTTGTGTTTTTTTTAAAAAGTCCTGTGGACGCCCCAAAAATTTGTTTATGCTCTCAGGGAAGCTTACCTATCTTTCATCCACGCTTTTATCGCGAAAATAGCCAAGACATACAGGGTCGATATGGAGATGCTCCCCCTCCAATTCCGCTCCATCCATTCCGTACTGTCCACGGCGTCGAAACGGGTTTCGAACGG
Source organism: Microlaimidae sp. YZB2_3 (assembly GCA_030248175.1). Classification (NCBI taxonomy): domain Eukaryota; kingdom Metazoa; phylum Nematoda; class Chromadorea; order Desmodorida; family Microlaimidae; species Microlaimidae sp. YZB2_3. The sequence goes on from JASAMX010011746.1 coordinate 17,777, forward strand.
AAATTCGTAACTGTAATTGTAGGTGGGACCGTAGTTGTACAGGCGCTCCGCTGTTGGCTTAACCACTAGCGACATCTCGGCGGCTGGCTAAACAAACTAAAAATCAAAAAATATAAAACATAAAAATAAAAGAAGAGTATGGACTTCATCTAAATAATCTTAAGAATCTAATCTTCATCTAAACTTCATCTAAATAATCTTCTAAACTTCATCTAAATATAATCTTATTATTCATCTAAAGATTACCACATTCAAACCTTGAGACTTCAGTAAGATTTAGATAGAATACACAGCTGGTAACAAGACTGGCAATTGCAGTTATCTAATCACAAATGTGAAGTTCTTCATATTCGAAATCATAGCAAAGAGTTAATTTGTAAATATAAGCTTGGTAATAACGTACTTGCAACTACAGAATTGGTGCGTGACCTAGGTGTTTATATATCCCATGATATGAAATTCTTTAAACACTGTGAAATCACAGCAAAAAAAGCTATGAGAGTGACATCACTAATTTTTAGAACATTCAATTCAAACTCTAGAAATAATTTTCTCAAAGCATATAAGTCCTATGTTAGACCAATTCTGGAGTATGCTAGTGCAGTTTGGAACCCATATTTACAAAAGGATATAAACATTTTGGAAAAGTGCAACAAAATTTCACTAGACGTTTGTTTTATAAATGCAAGTTGTTACCTGTTGGTTATGAACATAGACTGAATTACCTAGGTTTAGAAAGATTAAAGGATCGAAGAGACAAAATTGATTTATATGAGTGCTATAAAATTATACATTGCTTAAACAATTTGCAAGCCAATGATTTTTTTAAGTTTAACTTGCAGCCCACCCGTGGTCATCCATTTAAATTGACAATCGAAGACTGCCGAATTAATGCAAGGAAATTTTCTTTTGCAAATAGGGTGGTTACACCTTGGAACAATCTACTCCCATCTCAAGTAACTGTCGATTCTTTGGATGCATTCAAGAAAAGTTTTAAAACTGACTTAAATAAGCGCTCTTTTTGAGCCTTTAAAGTCATATCAGATAGCTATATTCATTGATAATTAGTTACAATTGTAATTCATATTGGCGGCAATTAAGTCGCAGATTTGATGTTGTTGATGAAAAAAAAAGGAAAAAAAATAGAAAAAGAGAAAAAAATACAATGAAATGATGAAAACAGTATGAATTAAACTATGCATAGACATAGGTGTTTTTGGTCGGGTCCGCTAGGGGGGGGGGTCCACCCCCGGGTGGAAGGCCAAAATTTTTTAGGGGGGGTCCAGGGGGGTCCGGGCCCCCCTGGCTTTTTTGGCGGGGTCGACCCCGGGTGCGAGAGTTGAAGTTTAGGGGGGGGGCGGGGGGGCCAATTTTTTTGCAAAAATTTTTTAACTCAATAATTTAAGTGTTTTTAGGGCTATTATTTAATTTTATGTCCTAAAACAGGCTATTTAGGCGTATAAAGTGTATTTAAACACTGTTTTTAACTAAAAACTCATGTTTTTGACAGTAAATAAAAAAATATACTTCCAAATTGGTGGGAGGGAGGGGGAGAGGGGTCAGCCTTGCTAGGGGGGGTCAGGCCGGACCGCTTCCGAGCTTTGGGGGGAGGGGGGGGGGCCCTAATTTTTTTCTAGGGGGGGTCCAAAATTTTGGCTCTAGAGGGGGGGGGTGCACCCCTCTGTCCCCCCCCCAAAAAACACCTATGTGCATAGACTATGCTTAGTATAAAATTAATTCTGTTATCTGATCATTAAAAAAAATATACTGCTCAAACACATTTATTGCAATAACCAGAAGGGTGCGCTGTAGTTAGGGTATTCTAACCTGCTAATTAGGACTTTGTTTCTGTAAATTAGTCTTACTTAGGGCGTGTATTTTATGGCCCTAATTAGGGCGCTCCCTAATAAAAGCACGCCCTAGGGCTAGGGCGTGACTTTATTAGGGCCATAGGGCCTCACTTACGGCGCGGCCTAATTAGGGCCCTTAAACACTACTTAATAAAACACTTCACTTTAGTTATAGGTAAGTGAACAAAAAAAAACACATCCCCTATCTCCTTACTTACATACAACTCAACACTCAAATTTTAAGGTCTTAATGAAATATACGCCAAGAATTAACGTGGAAAAGTTGTTTTTGACCTATTTTAACCTCAAAATTTAAAAAATTTGAAATTTTGAAAATTTTGAAAATTTTTTTTCTCGAAAACGAGTTCGCCTATACTGTTTGGAATTACTTTTTAGTGCGTATTTCCGATAATTTTCGCCTCCGGCGGTTGGGGGGCACCCCCAAACCTCCCGGTCGACGCTCCGCGTCGGCTTGGTGCTGCTATTTATGTAATAAACGTTTTATGAAAGTATTAGGTTATAACAACAGAAGTAAAACTATAACCATAAGAATCGCTGGAGACATTTTTAATCAGTTTTTAAGTGCATATTTAAAAAATTTTCGCCTCCGGCAGCTGGAGGGACACTTCCCATAGCTCCCAACCGACACGTCGCCTCGGCTTTGCGCCGCTACGCGGCGCAGTTACGGCGTCGTCACCCCCGCCGAGACATTGGAAGACCGCCCCTCCCCCCGGCAAAATCCTATATACGCGCCTAATAAGTACCTATACAGAAAAATATTTAAATTGTTATACAGACCTGTGTACAGCCCCCCGGGGTTTTTTTGGGGGGCAATTCCAAAACGGGGGTCACGGGGGGCATATTTTTTGAAACAGGGGGTCAATCAAACGGGGGGGCAAGCAGGGGAGAAAGATAAAAAGAGAAAAAAAAGGAGAAAAAAAGAAGGTAAAAGGGAAAAAAAGGACAAAAAAAAGCGAAAATAAGGAAAAAATAGGTCTAAAATGGCTTAAAATCCATTGAAATAGGCTAACAACTGCAAAAAATTGGTCATTATAGGTCAAAAATGGCACCATAATTTTAGGGTACTTTTTTTATTTTTTTGGCGGGGGGGGGGCAAATCCTCCAATAAAGCGGGGGGCACTACCAGACCGTGCACAGGTCTGGTTATAAAACAATATTAATATAACTATTTGATTTGAAATCATCAAAAGGTTTTAGTACAGAAATTCGTGTTTTTTACAGTGTTTAGTTTACTAGTTCACTTTGCCTACATTTATTTCAAGGTTGTTTAGTATTCTGTTATTCTTACGAGAATAAATTTAAAATGTAAGAGGAGTTAAAAATGGCAAATAAGATATTTAAAGAATGAGTTTAATTAAATTGTAGTGTTTATAAAACAGGTTTCGATTGCGTTAAAATTATAAAATACCTACTTAATAAAATAAAAACACCTCAAATACGCTATCGCGGTGTTTAAAAATTGGGCTTGTCAATCGCATAGCTAGGCCTAGGAGGGGTGGAGGCGGTGTAGTTAGTAGCATACATTGGCAAGTGGGTTCGGAGTGGGGGGAGGGTTAAGTCGGATTAAGAGGGGGGATAAAATCCGAAAAACGCGTTTTACCCATATCATATCGCATTCTTTGGAATCCATTTTATCCATATCAGTTTTTGATTTTAAAGGAAAAATAGAAAAAAAAAACACTAATTTTAGGTCAAAAAACCCTTTTTATTGAGCTTTTTATTGTTTTAAACATTCATTTCGACCTCAAAAACTTAAGTTTTAGGCAGTTAGAACAGAACCATAGGTGAGCGCGATCCCGGAAGCTAGGAGGGTGGTTTTGGTTACCCTACCCAGGGTAAATCGCATTTTGAATTCTAGGAGGGGGGTCCCAGCCCCAGGAGGGTCTGGACCCCCCTAATTTTTTAGAGGAGGGGGGGTCGACCCGGGGTGCAAAATTTTAATCTAGAGGGGAGTTAGGTCCAGGTGGGGTCCGGTGTCCGGCGCGAAATAGTTTTAAACCATAATTGTTCTTTTTATGGGATAAATGTATAATACCCAAAATATATAATAAAGGAAAAATGAGACACTTAGAACAAACTGCTTAAAAAAAGTTCCATTTAAATGGGATCCCTTTTAAATGGGATCCCATTTAAATAAGTCCCGTTTAAATGGAACCTTTTTTTTTCAAGCAGTTTGTTCTAAGTGTCTCATTTTTTCTTTATTATATATTTTTGATAATACTACATTTTATTGAATAAAAAGCGATATTCTAGTATAAAAAGGGTGTAAAAAGATGTTAAAAAGTCACGTTTTTGAAAGAAAATTTAGGTTAGCAAAGTACCTGAAATTCTCCTGTGGGGGGCGAGGGGGGGTTCTGATTTTAAATTCGGGAGGAGGGCCAGGGGTACAAAATTGGGAAATTTGGAGGGAGGGGGCCCTAGATTTTCGTCTAAGGGGGGGGGGGGCAAAATTTCGAGGCTAGGGGGGGCATAGGTGGAGAAAGGGGGGGGGGGGGCGGGGTGGGGTCCACTCCCCCCCCTAGCCTCGCAATTATGGGACCTCCCCTAGACGAAAATCTAGGGGGCCCCCTCCCCCCAAATTTCCGAATTTTTTACCCCTGACCCCCCTCTAAAATTCGAAATCTGACCTCCCCCCTCCCCTCTTGGGAAATTTTTAGGTACTTTTTTATACTAAATTTTCTTCCAAAAACGTGAATTTTCATCACATATTCATGCTTTTACACCTTTTTTATACCAGAATATCGCTTTTTATTCAATAAAATGTAGTATTATCCTATAAAAAGAACAATTATTAAAGTTATTATGGTTTAAAACTGTTTTGCTTTGGACACCGGACCCCACCTGACCCCCCTCTAGATTTCAAAATTTCGCACCCCGGGTCGACCCCCCCTAAAAAGCTAGGGGGGTCCGGATACCCACATAGGTGTTTTTGGTCAGGTCCACTAGGGGGGTCCACCGCCGGGTGGAAGGCCAAAATTTTTTAGAGGGAGGGACAAGGGGGTCCGGACCCCCCTGGCTTTTTAGGGGGGGTCGACCCCGGGTGCGAGATTTCAAATTTAGGGGGGGGGGGGTCAGGGGGGTCCAATTTTTTAGCAAAATTTTTTTAACTCAATAATTTAAGTGTTTTTAGGTCTAATATTGAATTTTATGTATTAAAACAGCCTATTTAGACCTAAAAAGTGTATTTAAACACTGTTTTTAACTAAAAACCCGAGTTTTTGACAGTAAATAAAAAAATATACTTCCAAATTGGTCGGAAGGGGGGGGGAGGGGGTTAGCCTCGCTAGGGGGGGGGGGGTCAGGCCGGACCGCTCTTGAGCTTTGGGGGGGAGGGGGAAGCCCCCCTGAATTTTTTCTAGGGGGGGGCTCAAAATTTTGGCTCTAGGGGGGGGTGCACCCCTCTGTCCCCCCCCCCCCCAAAAAACACCTATGGACCCCCCGGGGACCCCTGGCCTAGAATTGAAAATTCGAGTTATCCCCGGTAACCAGTGGCGTGCCCAGGATTTCATTTCGGGGGGGCGGTCTGGGGGGGTACATACTAACCCTGAAGGGGATCTGGGGGGCGGCAGCCCCTGAGTAATGGGGGGTCTGGAGGCGAGAGCCACCCAGCGGGTTCAAGGGACAGAGCTCCTTGTCAGGGGGTTCGGCGGGCCGAATGCTCCCTGGGGGAAAAAATTTTTAATTTAAGGCGCTGAAATACACTAGAAATTTTAATTCCAGACGATAATTAAAACAAAATTTAAGTTTTTTTATTCCTATCCGTTTAAAACATGTGTTTAAAACGTTAATAAAAGGTTAATAGTGTTTATAGTAGTTTTATTTAACATGTATGCCTTAAATATTGAGCGGCAAAATCAATGCAAATGAAAAAACTGAGATGAATTGTCAATTTAAACTACCCGCGAAGCGGGGAAAATTTGGTTTTTTGACTATTAATATGCTTTTGGAAGGCATCAGGAAAGTTTCTGTATTAATATTTAAGAAAAAAAAATTTCTCTCCCAAAATTCAAAAAACGTAAGGGTCCCCCCTTACGAAAAAATCTGGCTTCGCCGGATTTCGGGGGGGGGGAGGCGGCCGCCCCCCCCCGCCCCCCCTGTGCACGCCACTGCCGGTAACCACCCCCCCTAGCTTCCCCGACCGTTTTCACCTATGGGGGCGGATTGTAGTACAAAAAAAATTTCGGGGGGAAGGCGGAGCCCCCCCTCCCTCCAAAATTTTTTTAGGGGGGGAGGCGGACCCCCCTTATTTTTGAAAACGTTAAAAAAGCAGGGATGAACGTAGATAAAGCTGTATAATACACTGTTCTTGGCCTAATAACGTATTGTCTAATGTTTTTAGCGGTAAAAACATAAAATTACATTACGACACATTGGCAGAGCATGAGTTTCACAAAAAAGGAATTTAGAGACCTTTCAGACCCCTTGGCTACACCCATATGTCAAACCAAAGCACATGAGCAGCATCTCCACCATACATGGGCATGGGGGGTTGAGGGGGGTTAACCTAACTCCCCCCAAATTCTGAGAAGGGGGGCTTAACCCCCCACTCAGAGGTGGGGGTGGGAGAAAAGGTTAACCCCCCCAATTTTGGAAAAATGAAGAAAAAAATGTCTTTAAAATGACTTCTGACTGCCTCCAAACGTCGGTTTTGAGGTCAAAATGAATGTTTTAAACAGTAAAAAGCTCTAAAATGCAATAAAAAGGCCTTTTTGGCCTAAACTTAGCGTTTTTTACCTATTTTTTCTTGAAATCGAAAAACGATATGGGTAAAATGCACTCCAGAAAAAAAAACGATATGGGTATTTCGGATTTTAACCCCCCCCCCCCCCAACTCCGGGCCAACTTGCCCATGTATGATCTCAACTCCATGTTTTTTAGGGTACCTACCTATATGAAAAAAATCCGAGCCAATGCTATAGGCGGCTGGAAAATTTAGGAGGGGAGAGGTACATAAATCAACCAATATGATTGTTTGTTTTGCTTTCTGTGTAGTACTTATTACTTGATATATGTATGTATACTATAGAAAGTGACCGCTGAGCGAAGAGAAGCGGAAAAGTTTTTGGTTTTTGGGAGTCAATTGTGGTACTAAAATTATTTCATAGTTTGGCGCCGAGCGATTAGCGAGGCTCTAGAAAATTTTGAATTTTTAGCCCCTGAAAACCCCCAAATTTTACTATCTGGCGAATATTTCGGGGGGGGGGGCGGCCCCCCCCCCCACCCAACCACTATCTTTATTTTTCCCCTGTCTGACCGTTGCTGGGGAGGGGTCGATTCCCCCCGTTGTTACGTCCCTAATAGGTCTAAAATGGCTTAAAATGCATTAAAATAGACTAAAAACTGCAAAAATTTCGTGATTTTTTTTAATATTTTTCACCATTTTTGATATACTAAAAACGTCATAGTATATCAAAAATGGCGCCATAATTTTTGGGAACTTTTTCTTTTTTGGGGGGGGGGGGGGCAATAAAACAAGGGGGAGGAAGATGCTCCGATAAAGCGGGGGGCATTGCCAGGCTGTGCATATGTCTGATAATTAACAAACATAAACAAGAGGTAAAAACAACTGTCAGATGTTCACGCGATTTCGTGGATGCATCAGAGACGATTAATCAATTAAAAATTGTAAATTAGCTATTTACACATAAAATAATCGATTAGCAATAAATATTTTATTTGTGGAGAAAAACGGGACAAAGAAAACAAAGAAAAAAAAAACAGTGCGGAGAGCAACAACTAAACTAATGCTACATCTCTTCCAATATACCAACGTTTTTTAGCTTTGTCGTAAAAACCCAGAGTAGCGTCACCTCTCCTCCGCGCTTCGAAGCGGGGGACGCGGATGAGCAAGCACTCCACGGCCTAGCGACAAACCCGTTTTAAAAAAGAAATAATGCGAAGAAACAATTCAGCTATCCCGCATCAACCCGTCTAGTGATTGATTGATCGTATATTTAGTTATTTAAAACCACGGCTGGGCACTGGGCAGAAAAGAAATTGGAAAAAGGTGGACGGACTTAATTGCATGGGAATTTTGATTTTAGCCAATAGGTGCTCAAAAACACTTGAATGGAACGTTGAACGTGGGCTATTTTTTAAAACCGAATTTTTAAATTTTTTATAACCGTTCCCTGATTGGTTGAAGGTGAGTGTAGACAAGAAAGATAATGTTATTCGGAAGTGATCGCTAAACATTTTTTGTCGTTTTGCAAAAAAAAATTTTAGAAACAAAAAAGTTATTTTTAAAAATTCTCTAAAAAAATGAATCAATCTAAAATAAATCTAAATAACCCTACCCTATTTAAAAAAAGTCGGCATAAAATCTTATAATGTTTTTTTTATTTGTTCGTGTGCCCTTAGAAAATGCGAGCCTCTGCCAATGGCATATTATTCAAGAAAATTCACGTAAATTTCGCGGAGTATGCCAATATCGTGTGAGTGTCATGTGCATGTCATTAGGTACTGTAATTTAAATAGACTATTCGAAAAATATCCATTATTATAACAATCATATGTGTGCACGGTCTAGAAATCCCCCCCGCTTTGTTAGAGAATTTGCCCTCCCCCCGTTTTATTGCCCCCAGCCCCACCCCCCCCCCCCCCCGCCCAAAAATGAAAAATTAGCCAAAAATTATGACGCCATTTTTGACCTATTATAACGCCATCATCGCCATTTTTTGGAATTTTTTAGTTTCAGCTTTTTAGTACTGGGACCCACCAAATTTTGGGGGGAGGGGTGTCCGGGGTACCCCCGAATTTTAGGGGGCGTGTTGGCTATAATCGGGATTTTCGGGGAGTATAATCCCCCAAACCCCCTGCCCACCTATGTCCACCCTTTTTTAAAAAATTTAACCCCCTTACGACCCTCTCTGAGCTGTAAGCTTTCCAATAATATCTAATTTAGGCCAATTTTTTTTGTAGTTATGGAGGAAGGTTAATCCCAACTTTTAAAAAAATTCGTTGCCCAACATAATAGTGTTCATGTTGATTTTTTCCAAAAAAATGATACGCTGGGTTTTCATTTACTAATATCTATTCAGATCTGTGCACGGTCTGGAAATGCCCCCCTGTAATGATGTAGCAGGGTGTGTAGTAGGTCTATAGTTTAAGGTATTTATGATTGAGATGTGAATTTGTAAAGTCTGGAATGAAATGGTTGTAATATGTTGGTGGTTGGATTATGAACTTGTTTGCTATATTATAAATAAATAATTATAAATAAAATAATATTGGGAACTATCAAACAACATACAAACTACATTGGAGCTCCCAACGAGATAAACTTCAACGAGATCTTTCAAACTCTGATTTTTTGTAAGTTAGTTTTTCTTACTTAACCTGTTGTGTTTTTTTATTCTGAAGTTTGTATGTTAACTGAAAGAGATTTAAGGGCTCTCACTCGTGATCAAAAACGGGAAGAAATGGAAAAAGCAAATGCGGCAGCTGCTAATCCCGAAACTTTACACACAGGTAATAATATACCAGAGGTTGTGGATTCAGCACAAGTTCAACGATTACCGTTAGGAAATTTACATATTAAACCCTTCTCTGGCGAGTACAAACCCCCAATAACAGAGTGGTTCTGTAGATTTGAAGAAATCTGTACAGCAGCCTGTTGGGGCCAAGAAGAAGTATGGGCGGATGTGGTTCCCATTTACCTTGAAGGATCTGCCATTTGTGAATAGAGATCTCTATTACAGGAGCACCAAGCCCGAGGAACAAGACCAACCTACCAAGAAATTAAAAACAGGTTAGTAATTAGATTACAACCTATTGAGTCAGAAAGTTTTTATTCATTAAGACTCTATGCCCCGAAAAGAGGACCGGGGGGAGAACCCGAAGCCTCGCGGGCCACCCCGCGCCCAAAGTAAGCTTAAAATAAGCCCTTTTTTTTTCAAACTTCCAATTTATATAAAAAGAAAAGGTGGCGGCGAGAGAAACAAATTAGAAAGAGGAAGTAGATAAAACGGAAAAAAAAAGCTAAGCAAAGCAACTTCACGGGAGGGGAGAACCCAATCCCATAGGTGGGCAGCCTCTCGGATTTTGGGGGAAGGGGTGAGAGGGGGGGTCAAATTTTAGGGGGGGTGTCCAGCAAGACCCAAATTTTGAGGGGGGGGGGTGTACCCAATATTTCCGCGCTGCCTTAAAATGAGCTTAAAACGCGTAAAAAAACGTAAAACAAGCTTATAAATGCTTTAAAACTGTGTAAGATTAAAATAAGACCTTATTGCAACTTATAAATTTTATTTTTTTAATTCTTTTAATAATAATGTGCAATGGTGCAGTCAGGATTTCATTTCAGGGGCGTCGGTCGGTGGGGGGAGGAGAAGAAGTGTTGTCAACGCGGCGCGAAGCGCCGCCGCCTGCGCCGCGTAGCGGCGCCAGCCGTCGCGAAGCGTCGGCCGGGGGGTCTGGGGGGTGTCCCCCCAGCCGCCGGAGGCGAAAATTTTTTAAAATATATACTAAAAATGGCTTAAAAATCGTCTCCTGGTGATCGCGTGAACGTACATTTTACTTTTGTTTTTTTACCTAATTTCTACATAATTTTCTGTGATCTTAAAAATTCAGTCAGGGGGGTTTGGGGGGAACAATGCCCCCCCGGAGGAGAAAATTTATAATTTGAGGCGCTAAAATACACTAGAAATTTTAATTCCAAATGATACTAATTACAAAATTTAAGGTTTTTTATAGCTATACTATACATTTATAACATGTGTTTAAAACTTTAAAAAAAGGATAATAGTGTTTATAGTAGTTTTATTAAACATGTATGCCTTAACTACTGAATGGGATAATCGATTTGCAATTGAAAAACTAAGATAAATTGCCAATTTAAACTGCCCGCGTAGAGGGGAAATTTAAACTGCCCGCGTAGCGGGGGAATTTAAAGGTAATAAAAGGTAACTAACGGGGAAATAAGGTAATAAACACTCCGCGCGAAGCGCGGAAAAATTTTTTAGTCCTTTTATAACACTTAAAAATTTTTCTTTGGGAGGCGAATTTGGGGGGGGGGGTGTCCCCGACTACCCCAAATTTAAGGGGGGGTGTCAGCAAAATCCGAAATTTTGGGGGGGTATAACCCCCCCCAACCCCCCCCTGCCCACCTATG
>JASAMX010011747.1:0-28024 GCA_030248175.1 Microlaimidae sp. YZB2_3
CACTGCGGAAAGAATCCCAAAGGGTTAAAACACACCAACGCTTGTTTTGGGTTTTTCGTAATTAAAAAACCTACATCCTCTTCTTTTACTAACGTTGGTGTCGTGACTTAAATAAAACACACCACCATATTTTCCATCCTTCAAATGTAATTGAAAACCCAATTAAGTTTACTTTTCACCAATTTTATTTTTGTGAATTTTATAACTCTCCACACTCTGTTTAACAGTTTCCAGTTTTAACGTTCGGTATCAAATTATTTTTTTATATTTTGGATCAAAATTTCCAAAATAAATCCCAAATGTAATTGTGTTCAACGAAAATTATCTAATTTAAATTTTAATGTAATTACTGGTAAATTTTTTTTGAAATGCGGTAATATCTCGGTGAATTTTTAACGTATCTAAAAATTTATAACAGTTTTTCAAAGCTGAGAACACAAAAATTTAAAAAAAATAAATGTATCAACAAAATTGACTAATCTTTAATATGATCATTTCGTGGACTGTACTTTGACCTAGTAAAAATAAACTGGGTTTAAATAGTGAATTTTTAAAATAAAATTTACTCGTTTAAAATTAGTATTACAAAAATATTTATTAACCTATACTATTTATTTGCATTTTAATGGCATAGAATTTTTTGGGTTTTTTAGATATTAAATTATAAGTCAACAAGGCAGTAATTTACAAATAGCCACATCATCGCTAATATCAAAAATATATAAAACAAGAGAATTTTCGGCTAGACAGGGAATTTTTTACCTAAATTTTACAAGAAATGTTGCACTTGTGACTTTTCACACGTAAGCTATTTTCTGTGTACTCAATAAAACTTTTCTCGCACAGCGATATTTCGTACACAAAAAAACTCGTTTTTTCTAAGACTATTTTACTAAATCGCTTTGTGCAAAAAATTAGCAGAAAATGATGATTAAATTCGATAATTTAAATTCGATCATGTGTGAGTTGATTAGAACGGTTTATTGTACAACTGGACATAGGGTAGTGCATTTAATTTCGGCACTTTTTTGTTTTTCCGATGTAACTTTTCACTGTATGGCCCAAATTTTATGTTTGATAGCTCATTTTGAAGCTTTCACAATACTGCGTTGCGTCACAAACGTTTCACTGTACGAAAGTAGTTTTTTATTTAATTAAATCAGGTTTAAAAAAAATGGAAAATTGCCGAAATTAAATGTGTGCATTTAATTTCGGCACTTTACGAACAATTGATTGTTTCTCAGTCAAAAAATCATCATTTTAAAAAATTTAAAAGCCTATCATTATCTCCAGACAGTTTTCTTTAATTTAAACTTCTACTTGTTGTTCAACGTGTAACTGGCAAAAAGTTACAGCTAAAATGCCAAATGGTATCAAAATGAGCAAAATTTGGGGAAAAAGTGCATTTAATTTTGGCACTTTTTAAAAGGACCCTCTTAATCGAGTTTAAGTGCAGTGCTATGACCCCTACACATTTCAACGTTGTCTTTTATCTATTTACAATTACAATTTAACACCCGACCACTTAATTCAATCCGTTTTTACCTACAGCAATATGTGTGCCGAAATTACACTATTTTATTTTATAACGATTGCTCACCACAGACGCAACGTAGAACCACGGGGACTAAAAATTCGGAAAAAAGACTAAATTTTACCAGGACAGTTTAATTTTTAAACCAATTTATTGCGTAATCATGAAATTCCCATGTTCTAAAAACGAGTCACAAACATAACAAATAAAAAGGTCACGACAGTCATCTACATATAATTAGGTCTCATTTGAGCTATCAAACATCGTATTCCGTCCAGGATTACCAAAGGTATAGTCCAAAATCAAAAATGCCCAATTTAGAAAAGTGCCGAAATTAAATGCATATTTTAAAATTAATATTCATTCATCGTTCACGTGTCGATTTAACCCTACAGTACCGCACCAACTATAATCAGAGAATCTGGATAAAATTTGTGATTCATGTTCATCATCTTCTTCGTCTTCTCCCCCCCCCCCCCCCCCCCCAATTTTTTATTCAAAAAATAATAATTGCAATCATCGGTGGCGCGGGAGCGCCCACTGCTATTTAGCCCCACGGCACCTCGAAAACTAAAACTAAACTAAATCGGGCCATACAGTGAAAAGTTACATCGGAAAAACAAAAAAGTGCCGAAATGTTGCCGAAAAAATGTTTGCCGAAAAAATGAAATGCCCTATGTCCAGTTGTACAATAAACCGTTCTAATCAACTCACACATGATCGAATTTAAATTATCGAATTTAATCATCATTTTCTGCTAATTTTTTGCACAAAGCGATTTAGTAAAATAGTCTTAGAAAAAACGAGTTTTTTTGTGTACGAAATATCGCTGTGCGAGAAAAGTTTTATTGAGTACACAGAAAATAGCTTACGTGTGAAAAGTCACAAGTGCAACATTTCTTGTAAAATTTAGGTCTAGCCGAAAATTCTCTTGTTTTATATATTTTTGATATTAGCGATGATATTAAAATCACTCCAATATATGCAAAATACGTCTTGTGATTATGGAGGCAAATAAAACCTAGCTGACCTAGATGATTTGCAATATTGAATCGACTATTAAACATTAAAATCATTTAAAACTTTCAGTAAAAACGGTTTTATATTTAAGATTAAATACCATATTTTAACAATTATTTATCAAATTACACAATTTGGAACAAAAATACAATTTTTTAAAGCGTGAAAGTTGACTAATTTATGTATATTTTTTGAAAAGCAGGAATTAAAAAAAATTATGCGTTCCAATTCGTTTATTTAAAATTTTATAACCGCACAATTTTAATTGATCCGTTTACGTCTCTTATACAAACTTACTAGAGGTCAGCCAAATATAATTCAACTATAGATATCTACTGTCAAACTCTCATCTTGTAAATAAAATCTACAGACGGCTTTTAATACTCAAGATATGTTTAAATTTTTAGAATAATGATTCGTGATTAAAATAAGGAAATAAATTAATAAAATAAAGAGGCTTTAGAAAATCTTAATATAGCATAATAAACAATAAATATCCTAATATTAAAACAATTAAATTAGCTCTGTAGATAAAATCTTGTATAATATTTCACTGTCAAAAATGCTTAGAAGCGATTTAAAATTTGCATTCTTATGGGTCCTTACCCCGGTTTGCCCCGGCTCATTTGAGAGCTAAATTGCCGGGGCCGGGGGCGGGGCCCCGGTCGATCACTAGTGACGACCCAAAGTAGAAGCGAAAATAATCAGGCGCTGAAAAATTGAAAAATTTAGACAGCCAAAATTATTAAAAAATTTGACCGATGCAGGAATTGAACCCGTAACCTACAAATTCAACTCTGGCGTGCTATCCATTACACCATAGGCCGGACAATTAAACGGGAAAGATAATCGCCTTTTATTAACGCTTGCACTTTAAGTTTTCACGGAAGGGACACAATGTGATACACTTTCGCACCAAAAGAAAAGCTGCTCTCAGCCTCTTCGATTTAATCCGCACACCTCCACCAGCCCCAAGCCCGTCTATCTTTCGTAGAACGGGGGGGGGGCACACTAGTATACATACCAGGAGGTGTGTATCGGCCACCAAATATCCAGAGTTCAATGAAGTGGTTACAAGTTAAGTTTATGCAAATTTTTCTTTTTGCAAGTTTCTTTTTTTTCTTTTCTGCACTATGTATATTTATAGGAAGCTCCAAGATCACAGTGCGGCGTGTGACAACTCAGTGCCTGATCGCTTATCTTCGAAAGGCGGAAGGCTTGCACCAGTTTCTGAAAATCTTAGATCAGGAGGGTTTGCAACTCAAAGATTCCGGGGAGATAAAAGAGCTGTTGAAAGAAATTCCTAACGTATTCGTACCGGATCTGGCTCAGAAGAATTGGTATTTTATTTATTGTTAGTTTTGAGTGTATATGCGCTCTTCGCGAAATGATTTTAGAATGTTTTTATGTATTAATAACTTTAATGCTGGCATATTAGATGTCGTGTCGTGGTAAGGGCGAAACCAAATACAATGAATTTCGTTCCGTATACAATGTATATGTTTGTTTAGTATTTTGCCTTAATTTATTCAATCTCACGTTAGTGAAATTGAGATCTGGAAGTTACAGTTGTTGAATCTCTTTAATTTTTTGGTTGGAAAACAATGAACGCAGTAATACTAAACTACACAACATACGGAACGTGTAATTAGCTGCACGTAAACTATATGCTCATGCAAATGAAACGGCACCGTATACAAATTATATATTACGTGAGATTCGTAAAGTATTCATCACACTTGAATTATTTATTAATTATTGATTATTGATTACTTGAATCATCTAATACCGATGTATAGGCTTTTTTATATTTTGCTTAGTGCCCAAGGGATAAATGCAAAGCTAAATCTTGGAAGCAAAAAAAGTTCAAAGGAAATTTTTACGGCTGTGTGATGGCTTTGATCATTGTTCTCGTTTTTGTCTATTGATTAGGTAAGGGATGTTTAAAGGAGTAAACAGAGAAATTAGTTTAAAAACTTGTGTCGTGAAAATAGTAATATCAAGTTGATCTTCCTAATTTGTTTGGGGTTAGGGCTAGCTTTAGCTGGGACTTATTTATATGTTTTAGTGATGGGCAGTTCCTCCGGTTCCGGATTTTCCGGGCAAAGTTTGGAATTTCGGTTTCGTTTCCTGTTCACGATTTTTGGAAAATCTCAATTCCGGTTCTGGTTCCGGTTCCGGTGTTCTGTGGGTTTCGCAGTTTAATAGGCAGTTCCGGTTCCGGGTTCCGGATGTTCCGGGCAAAGTTTGGAATTTCGGTTCCGGTTCCTGTTCCGAATTTTTGGAAAATCCCGATTCCGGTGTTCCGGGAGTTCCGCAGTTCCGCTCATCACTAATATCGTCGTTACTACTGCAAATTGAGGCACAGTTCATATAAAATAAATGTGACTGTGACTTATTCTATTTTGAATCAGGAGTCTATTAACTACAAAATGAGTCACATTCACGTGTATTTTATCATGACCGTGGCTTATTTCGTCGCAGTAACGACGATATTTTTCGCACTAAAAGCTCCCCGTTTTCCGCTCTAAGTTCGGCTCTAACGATTGTAAATCTTCGACAGTCTGTGCAAAACTTGAACCGAAATGAGCCGTGCAAGTCTTTAAAAAGTGAAAATAAATCGTCTTTACTACTGCAAAATGAGCCACAGCTCGTAGGAAATATGTGTGCTTGTGACTTATTTTTAATTTATAACAGGACCCTATTAATAACAGAATAAGTCACAGTCACGTGTATTTCATAATGACAGTGGCTCATTTTGCCGTAGTAACGGCGAAATGAACGTTTCACTATGGCAAAATGAGTCAGAATCGTAATAAAATACTTGTAACTTTGACACTTTTTATCATTTTAAAACACTTAATCTATTATAAAGATAATGAGTCAGACGCACGTAGATTTTCTATTGATCGTGACTCTTTATGTAGTTGTAAAGACGATTGGTTTTGTTGGGATCGGGGCTTACATGGGAATCACAAAGACAGAAACGATCTTACGCGCATAAAAAAAGACTACGATACGATCATTTCTAAAGTTATAATTTACCGGTAAAAAAATTCATTAAATAACATTATCTGTTTGTTACAAAGTTCCTCAAGTTTTTTATTACCTTTGAATAAATCTTCCTTAAAGACGCGGTGCGGAGTCAACTTTTGTCTTCGATTTTTGATAACTTTTTGTGAAAACATTACCCCTGCGCCCAATAACCCACAAAATTTTTTTTAGCAAAATATCTCCCTCCAGTGGTCCAGGAGTTATGATCCCCCAAAAATGGTGTTTTTCGACAATTCTGTACGTGACAAGTTGCTAAATGGGTATAACGATTTACGTTACAAATTATACACTCAAAGAAAGCGGCTATTGATTTTTACTTTAATTTACTTTAATTTGATATCTTAATCGTTAATATTGGTGCAATATTTGTGGAAATATTGCGTTTCCCGTGCAACAAACCCTCAATTTTTTCGTTAAAAACACAAAACGACGGCAGTGATTTTGTTAAGTTTGCCCAATCTTTCTTTCCTTCACTTCGTGTTTTCGTGTTTTGTTTGACTCCGCACCGCACCTTTAAGTTTCTTTTTACCTTTCAGTTATACGTTTGAAAGTAATCGAAATTATAGAACGTAATTATTAGTTTGGCATTTCTCCAATATGATTAAGCTTATGAAAACTGTCAATGTTTTTTATTCTGTGGATAACCGTCTAACATCCAAGTGTCATCATATTTTTTTAGTTCACTGTCATAGATACCCACACACAATTTGCCAGTAAACAATCAATAATAACAAGAAAAAAAGAATTGGTTTTTTAACGGAACTGCATATTAAATAGGGAAACTGACGTAATTTTCGCCAAGGTTTAAATTCTTCCACTAGTATTTTGAAAATATATTTGCGAAAAAATCTCGCAAAAAAATAAAGCAACAAAAACAATTATGATAAAAAACAAGTTTTTTTTAAATTTTCGAAAAATTAATATTAAACATTAATTATTTTTATTTGACAGTATTTCATTTTTTTCTAATTTCCCCCAATTTTACCTGACTTCAAGTTGTCTCGAATTTAATTTTTATTTTATAAAGGACCTTGAATTGATATTCATTTAAAACTCATGATGACAATATAACAATTTAAAATTTTTAAATTATTCCCTCATTTATTTTATTTGTAAAAATCCCATCCTTATTGTTATTTTTTTAAAAAAAATTATACTTTAACTCTGGTTTATCCTGATTTATAAATAAACTTTCCTTAATTAATAAATAAAACGAGTTGCTGTCACTAGTTAGAATTACTGTCTTGTAATTTAAGCACTATGCCTAGTTTTAAAGATTTTAACATTCTAACTAGTGACAGCAACTCGTTTTAGTTATTAATTAAGGAAAGTTTATTTATAAATTATACTTTGATTCAATTGCGCTTTATTTCCGTATTAACTTAAATAAAAAATTATTTCATAAAAAGTTTTACTGGGAACCGCAGTGATTACATTAATTATGTTAAAATTTCATTTGCTCACAGATGCCATCTTTATATATGTTACTACGAAAATAACTATTAAAGACGTTAATGTTAGCATTTTTAAAAAGAAACTACAATTTTGGTTTATGCAGCAGCAATGCTGTATGTTTTTTAAAACATCATGCGGCTAAAATTAGAGCGGATTTTGCATATTGCTGTTTTTGAAAAAAAAAATCCATTTGTATGGAAGAAATTGTTACCAGGGCTTTTCAAAGTTGGATGATTGTAATAAAAGCCTTGTTATGAGGAAATTTTTTTTCACACCAAAAATCGGTAAAAAACAAAAAGTTATTAAAACTTGTTTTTTAAGGTTTTAATGCAATATTAATTTTAACTCTCAAATAATTATAATTTAGCAAACAGGGAAATATTAGATAATATAATACCAAAAACCATACCCAAAAATAAATTTCCTAAATATACTGTAAACAAATCAAACCTATAGGCAAATAAAATTTAGCTGACCTCGATAATTGCAGTATTGAATCGACTATTTAACAACAAAACCATAAACCAAATGCGAATTTTTAAAAGGCTAAAGTTGGTTAATTTTTGTATATTTTATAAAAAGGTGGAATTAAAAAAATTCAGCGTTCTTATTTATTAAAAAACAAACGTCATAACCGCACAATTTTAATTGGTCTCCTCATGTCTGCAAAATAATTTTCGGCGTCAGCCAGATATAATTCAACCATAGGTAACCTCGATAAGGTGTGCAGCTTTGAATCGTTTGTTTAACAATAAACCAATTTAAAATTAAAAAAAATGGGTTAAGATTAAGGATTAAAGGTGCATTCATTCATTTTTGTGTTTGCTGTTATTCTGATATTATCTGTTAGCTAGTCAAAGTTTTACTTTTAAAAAAAGTAAACTAAGTATAAAAAGGCATTTCACTTTTTTAAATTTTACATTTTGCAATTTTAAAAATATTCTAAAACCCACCATAAACCAAACACCAAACATTTTTGGGCTGTGATGTTTTTAAAAATAACATTAAAAATAACATTATTCATCTAATATTTTTTGGAATTGAACCAAATTTTAAATTTAAGCTTTTTGGTATCTTAGGATAAATTTTATTAAGTTTTGTTAATATCCGTATAGTAAAAATAATGTTTTCTTTTGAAAAATGGTTGGAAATAACCAAGCGGTATTCTTGTTAATAACTGGTTAACCATTGAGAATTAATTTTTAGTGTAATACAATTTTTTTCTCAGTGTGACCTATTAATTAAACAGCAAAATAATACACCATGATTTAGTATACTGCAACTTTAAATACATATTTTAGCAATTATTTATCAAATTATTTGGTTTGGAACAAAAATTATTTTTTTTTAAATTATGCGTTTTAATGGTTTAAAAAACCGTGATAACTGTACAATTTTAATTATTCTCCTGATGTTTTTATACTAATTTAAGAGATTAGCTAGATACAATAATTTAATCAACCATAATTTCTATTTTCGTTTAAACTATTAAAAATATCACGTTTTTTTATCTTAAACAATTTTATTTAAAAAAAGCAAGTTGATAAAAGTTACTGTGCAAAATAATAATGAATATGTTTTGGATATTATTTTGATAGTGTAATAAATGTTTTTAAAATTAGAGTTTAGAACTTAGATTGAAAAAGCTATAATAATCTAAAAAGGGTGACCTACTTTAGACAGATTTTATATAAACAATCATTACAGATTTATGTTACTTATCTGACTCATAAGGTCTTAAAATAAAGCCTTTAACGTTGGCGGTTGTTTACTTTGTTAGTGAATTAAAACTTTCAGAAAATAACACGACAATAATTAACTGAAACTTAAAAAAAGTAATTTGACGTCAAACGACATATCTTTTAAATTGTACTTAAAAAATCTCTATTAAAATTTTGTATGGTTTTACTACAGTTCTATTATTTGTGTATTCCCAAAACCAGTAAGATTACTGAGAGAGTAGAAACAAAAAAAAATTCATTAATGATTACAGATTTTTACAAAACTTTAAAAAAGATGACGGAAGAATTGGCAATAAAAAATATGCTCACAGCAACCTTTGACAACCGCGAAATTGCCTTTTTTAAATTTGTATTTGTTTCTTGCACATGCAATAAAACCTTCTAATTAGAAAAAATAATAGCGATTTACGATTGTTAAAACTTATTGATTTTTTAAATCTTTAAATCTTAGTAGTGATGGGCGGAACTGAGGAAGCGCCGGAACACCGGAACCGGAACCGAAATTGAGATTTTTCAAAAATCCGGAACAAGAACGGAAACCGAAATTCCAAATTTAGCCCGGAACATCCGAAACCCGGAACCGGAACTGTCCATCACTAAATCTTACGTAAATGAGATTGATCCCGGAAAAGTGCAATCCGTCGTTGCTCTGCCACAAAGAGTCACAATCATTATAAAATCAACGTGAGTCTGACTCATTTTGTTTGGATTATTTGTGTGTTAAGTTATAAAAAGAGTCACATTTATAAGCATTTTATGACGCTTGTGACTCATTGTGTCAGAGTAAGGACGAATCGTAACTGTTGACACTCCTGAATTTTTTGATTGGAAAATCGCGTAAGAAAAAAATCACTAAAAGTTGAATCAGCTGCTGACAACTAAAACATTATGCAAATTAAACGACACCGTATGCAAATTATAGGTATTATTTGATATTCTGTGTCTAATTTTTTTAAACATAAAGGAACTTCAACTGTATTGTGTAATTTGTTCACCAAATAAAAAACTATCATCATTAAATCAACATTTTTGATTCCTTGAATAATGGCACAATCCAGGAGCTAATTTCCTAAAGTGCAAATACGTCTATTTTAAACCAAAACTGAAGTTCTTCAAGTTGAAATTAGGAGCGTAATCGGTCTCCGTCAAGGAGAAATAAAGAAAAAAAAACGCGCAAGCCCAAAAAAATAAAAAAATAAGTTGTCAATGGCAATCTTTTGTTCATATTTTATGTTTTTGTTGTCTAAACATTTGTCCGTGGTTAAATTGCTCTTTTGTTTCGTCCTTTATTTTTAGAGCATTTTTCAAGGTTAGTTTGGTTTTCAGTCCAGATGCGCCCATCTTTTATCAAATCAACAATTTTGAAAACAAACCACGTGTAATGTAGTTCCTTCAAGTTTCCATATTCCACACCATTTGACATTATGACCAAAAAATATATTATCAAAAAAACTAAATATATCTCTCGAAATCCTTAGTGCAGTCTTTTGGGTCTTTGATTGAATTAATTTTATTTTTGATTATTAAAGTCGTTTATTTATATTATATATATATTTTAAAATTTCTTTATTTAGTAAAATAACAGCATTTGAGAATTAAATATATTTAAATCAGAATTTGAAAACAAAATTTGATTTATTGTTTTATAGTGAAGCAAATTTTAAAGTTTTTGTAGCCTATGACAGCACTGTCTTCGGTACATAATGCGTGTAGGGTATCTGACTTAATTTCGGCCACCAATTAAGGGTGTTAGAAAATTGGCTTAATTTTAAAACACAAAAGAACTAGCACAAAAGTAACTGGATGAATGTCGAATAAAGTGTTTTTGCAAAAGTTTTTTATTTGTGTTATTCTGCTTTATCAACATTTTCATACAAAAAGTATTTTTTTGTGAGTTTCTGGATTTGTGTTTTGTGTTTAAACTGCATCAAATTTAGAACGAAGCACTATTTAACTTTAAAATAACTTCTATTTAAGGCTCAAAATTGTTAATTTTCATTTTTTGATATTTTCTTCAAAATCACTTTGCAATGCGTTTAAGTAACTGAGCATTTTAAGATTCCGTTAATTTCGGCCTTCTTAAAATTCAAGTGAATAAACCTGTTTAATACGATTTGCACCATCATATGTACAGGTGGATTACATAACACATAATTTACTAGGTTGTATTAATTTTTGAATAGACAGGAAGGAATTTCTCAAAAATAGTATAGAAACACAAAAAAAGTCAGGTTATTTCCTTTGGCGGAGAGATGTATTTATAAGAATTACGTAGTAAAAAGCTGTGCGGGCTGGAGTAATCCAACTACCAATTGACTAGGTTTGAACAATCAATAAACTGGTAGATGAATTTCTCAAATATTATTGAAATGCAGTAAAAAAAACTCAGATAGAAGGTAAAAAGGTTATTTTCTTCGCGGAGGAATACAGTCAGATAGGAAACATCAAAAATAAGCAAGGGTTGGTGTGGAATTATGCCACTCCTTAACTTTTTTTAACGTCTTGTTTATCCTTAATGTTGATAATTTTGGGTTATGTAATTGTTTTTTTTGTGTTTTAGGCTTTTGTTTTGTTATTTTTTAAACCTAAAAGGTGGCCGAAATTAAGGCGGATTTTTTGTTGTTATTTTTACGTTAAAAATATAAAAAATGTAATAAAGTGGAATCAAATTTTTACCAGGCTTTCTGTAAAATTGGCTGGCTGTAACAAAAACCATTTGACGTTGAAATATTTTTTTCACACCAACAAAAATTGAACAAAAAACACGTGTGATTAAACTTGTGTTTTTTAAGGTTATGACATAATTATTTAAAGTCTTGCTAATAGCTATAAAGCTTTGCAAACGGGAAAAAATAAAGTTATATGTACTAAGAACAATAGCTAAGGATAAATTTCAACTTTAAAAAATACTTATCGTTCGTTTTAGCAATAGTTATAGTCAGTTTTTTCTAGCTGGCCGAAGTTAGTGGCACGCGCCTTAACTTCGGCCACTATAAAAACAAAGTTTAAACCTCCACTGATTTTTAAGTGTAACAAAAATTTTTAAATTTTGCACCGGATAAACAAAAATAGCTGTCGTTTGATTTTTAGACCTGATCCTTACTCGATTAGAAGTGCCAGAAAAAAATTATCCAAAAAAAATCAAAAAAGGTGGCCGAAATTAAGTCAGTTACCCTACCATTTTTTTAAAGCGAAATTATTTTTTAATTATTAAAAAAAGCAATAATTTCGGTTTTTTTTGTTTTTTTTTTCAACAAGGTTTTACCAAACTTACAGGGTGAGACAATAAAACGTGTCAGTTTTGTTTACGGTGTTTAAAATAAATCTATTCGTATAATATTTTTAATGTTTAACAATAATTTATTGGTTTAATTTTTAAGTAGCTAAATTGTTTGATACTGAAGTTTTAATAAAAAAACCAAAAATAGTTAAATTTAAATTAAAGGAATTTAATACCAATCATCAATAATTAATCTTTATTTGAAGAAAATATGCCTTATTATATCAGTTTATATCATTTTGACAAGAATTATTAAAAAAGGTAAGAAGGGGCTTTGCGACCGTAAGAAAAATTGGAATCGCCAGAAATTTCAGAAATTTAAAAATGATAATAAAAATCTAAGCTAATATTTAAAAAATCGGTTTGAGGTCAGGTTTTAAGTTCAGGTTAGTTTTTTTAGTATTTATTTATTTATATTTCATTATGAAGCAGGAAGTCGGATGTTACTCGGCATTACCTGCGCAACCAAATATCACATATAAATATCACAAACAAATATTAACATTATCACATTGTAACTTGTCTACCTTCGAATATGCAAAACGCGAGTTCTATCCACTGCGGCACAACCTCGACTTAAAAATGTATAAAAATGTTGTGTAATGCGGAAAAAATTTTTACTGATTTAAACGCCAGTCAGTTATTTTGCATACTGTGTGTAGAATTTTGAATGCAAAACAACTAAATCCAACATTTTTACTATCACAAACTATAAAAAATAGACAGCAATTAATTGTGTAGTTGTTGTACAGCAAACAAACATAAGTTTACGTTAAAGCGTCAATTTTCTTTGTCAATCAAGTTAGTTCCAATATTAAACTTCAACCAGCTTTAACCTTTAAATCCGTGGTAAAACCTAGCTGGTCCCATATATTTTCTTAAAATGGCGGCTTTTTGTTTTTTTTCGAATAATTCTTTAAATTTTCCCAAAACATATTGCTGAATGCTGGTGTGTGTAGGCTATAATACACAAAATATCTTAGCCCGTTCCCGTGACTAATTTTACCAAGCCCACAAAATTGGATTTAAATTTTACCAAGGTAGGAAGAACTTAAGTACGTCACTGATACTAAATAGATAAATGCTGTGCGCGCCAAATAATTTACCTTGACGTAACAAATAAATGTGTTAGCGCACGTATTATTTTAGATGTTTCCGCCACATTTTTGTCACACTTGGGTAAAAAATATCATGAAAACGGGTTCAAGCTACAGATATTAAAATGCTAAAGATGCGATACACAATCAAAGTTTTTGTCTTCATTTTTGATATTTTTTGTGAAAACTTTACCCTGCTCCCAATACCCCAAAAATTTTTTTCATTAAAATATCTCCAGTGGTTTAGGAGATATGATATGACCTCCAAAAATGGCGTTTTTTCGATCATTCTGTCCTTAAAAGATTGCGCAATGGGTATAAAAATTTAAATTACAAACTATGCACCTACAGAAAGTGGCTACTTTTTACTTCAATTTGATACCTTGAGAGAGATTGGTTGTAGAGAGAGAGAGAGAGAGAGATTGAGTTGAGATCGGTGTAGTATTTGTTGAGATATTGCGTTTGACGTACAAAAAACTCTAATTTGTTCGCTGAAAACACGAAGGAATTTGTCCGACAAACGTAGGCCAGCATCTGAGCGAGTAGCGTGCTTGGTCGAGTTGGTAATGAATTGAGTTTACGCGCATTTTATCGAGTTCGAGCCCTGGGGCCTATTTTATAAAGATGTCTTGTAAATTTTCATTTTACAAATTTCCGCCTGTGTTTTGTAAATTACATGATAGAGAATATACGACACAAGAATATTGATATTGATCAGTGGAGGGGAGATGATGTGGCTCCGACCAATCAACACAGAGCACTGCGCGAAGATACTACCCCTGGATTACAAGTCGAAAAACCTTTATCGTGTATTTTACAAAAAATAGGCGGAGATTTGTAAAATGAGAATTTACAAAGGTTTTTATAAAAAAGGCATCTGGGGCCTGTTTCATAAAATACTGGTCTTCGTAAATTACAAGTCTATCAATAACTTTTTTTATTCTGAACCATTTGCGTTGAAATTTGAAATGAAAAAAGATTATATGCAATGTGCAAACTATTTAAAATTTCATGTACGTAGCTGTTGTGTGTTTAAAGTTATTCCAGTTTTAAACTTTGGCCACTTGTAATTTTTCACAAGTTCTCAAAAGAAAAATTTACCCTACTCCGAGTAGGGTAAAATTTACTTTACGATTTCACTTGATTTTTTTACAAGTTTGTAAAAAAACTTGAATACAAGTGAAAATACAAGTGAAAAATACAAGTAAAAAATACAAGTAAAAATACCATTGTAAATTTGAAATATTTTTTTTGTTGGTTTGTGGAGGTATATTAAAAAATCTATATATAAAAAAATATAAAAAATCTATATAAAAATTAAATATATTATTATTTATATTACTAATATTAAATTATATATTAAAAAATCTATATAAAAAACACATATAAAAACATCTTTTTATTTGTTTAAAAATTTACAAGTCAGTAATTTTAAAAACTTGTATTTTTCTCCATTTTACAAACTTGTAAAATTTACCAGTATTTTATGAAACAGGCCCCTGGTTAATATCTTTTTTTTATTTTCTATCAAATAAACATAAAAATAATTTAATTTTTTTACAAAAAGTTTCTGTTTTAGTCTTTTTTATTTTAAAACTGAGGTTATTTTCAGCGCTCACTTTAAATCTAAAATTTTTTACTTGACCCTTTACAGTTTTTTTATCAAAAACTCAAGTTATGACTCCAATTAACTCGCAATAAATTTTGTTTTAGATAGCCTTAAAGTTGTTCATTTTAAAGCCTACAGAAAACTGTAATAGTTTATTTAACCAAAAGCAAAAATATTAAATTTCTCTATATTCCGACCAGTAAAAAATGAATAGAATAATTTTCTAAAAATAAAGTCGGAAAAATTGTAGTTTATTTATTTCTTTTATAAAAATATCAGTTCTTAAAGTTGACCAGAAAAAATTTCTGTTTCTTACCATGATTTCGAAGCGTTTAACCCAGCGAATAGTTTCTTGAACAAGAAAATCCTTCTCCATTTTGCTTAACGTCAAAACCTTTGCGTGCACACTCGACATAAGCAGTAAAATCCAAAATATCAAAAAGAGAGACATCTTAAATTAATACAAATTGATATTAATTGTGTCTTTAAGCAATACAACAATAAATGTTGCTTTGCACAAAATTAAAGATGCAGCACAGTCGTAAAATTGATAGTTAATTATAATTAACACTAGCCTTTAAACTAATGGTTTGTTTAAAAATGCAACCCAGAATGAATTATATAATTTTATGATAATTGGTAAATTGCCACTTTATAGCATATCACGTACTTGTATAGAAAGTATATTAAAAATCTTTACACATTTTTAACCTGAAAATTTTAGACGTGTTTTCAGTTCAAACTCGTATTTTAAGCCTCGCGTTAAAAAAACACTGTCACCATTCAAATTTTTATATTGCCCGATCAAACTACTTCTTTCATAATTTTTATCTTTTGCAAATATAGTACTATTTATAATAGTACTATTTTAATGGACTATTTTAAAAGTATATAATGGTATACACTGCTTTTTTACATATGAGTTGCACATTTTTGTTATATTATATATTTCTGATCATAATAGCAAAAATATATAATAAAGGAAAAATGAGACACTTAGAACAAACTGCTTGTAAAAAAAGGTCCCATTTAAATGGGACCTGGTCCCATTTAAATGGGATCCCATTTAATTAGGTCCCATTTAAATGGGATCCCATTTAAATAAGTCCTATTTAAATGGGACATATTTAAATGGGATCCCATTTAAATGGGATTCTATTTAAATGGGACTTATTTAAATGGGACCAAAATCCAAAGATCCCATTTAAATGGGACCAGGTCCTATTTAAATGGGACCGTTTTTTACAAGCTGTTTGTTCTAAGTGTCTCATTTTTCCTTTATTATATATTTTTGATAATAGGGGACCAAGTATAAAATTATAAAATTCATGTCTATTTATGTCTATTATTATTATTCATTACTATTATTTCAACTTTCCAGCTTTATAATATCTTAAAAGTTATTTTTCTGCTTAAATATTGATATTATAAAAATACAAAGATGGGCTCATTGAAAAGCGCAGCAAATAACACATAACCTTTTTTAATTATTTTTTAAGGGTGCTCGCTATGAATTTATTGATCAAAGTAAGGATTTCGAAAAATAACTACAAATATTTTTCTAAACGAGATAATATTAAATTTTTTCGTTGTCTTTTAAAGCCAGCAGATAACTTAATAATTAATTATTGTTTTTTATTTTTTCGGCGTAAGTAAGAATTATTGTTTATTACGTCGTCAGTTATTTTAGCGCCTCGTGATTATTTTAATTATTTTTTCGTCTACAAAAAAAATTGTTTGCATTCGGCAGAACATAGTTTTACATCGGTACAATTAATTTGTAAAAATTTCATAAATAAATAGTACGATTGAATCGTTCCAAAGTGTAGATTGGCGTTTATAAAATTTTGTTATTTATTTATTAAAAAGTTAAAATATACCATTGAACTGTTGCAATGTGCAGATTGCATTTTTTGTCAATTAAAAAAAGTTTTTTTGTTATATTAAACATCTCAAAAATCGTAAATTAGCCGTAAAAAATGTTATATAAACATAAGGGAAAAAGAAACAATTCCATACTAACAGTGTTTTCACCAGAAAACTTCTAAACTTGACAAATAGTTAACAAAATTTAAAAAAAAATCCATCGCAATCTTTTACAATTGTTAAATCTATATTTTTGATATCTATATTGGTTTTTGTCTGACAAGTAATGCATATACGGGTTTCAAATTTATAGTGATATTAGGATTGTAAAAGATCGGTGTGAACATAATAAATTCCAATCCATTAATTTTATTAAACTCAAAGGTTATCAGAAAGCGTCAAGTCTAACAGAAAGTCTAAAGTCAAGTCTAACAGAAAGCGTCTTTTATGTTAGATCTTTTCACACTTAACATTTGTCCTTTTTGTTCTTTTTCGTGGTATCGTTCCTTTTTCTTACTCTATTTTTCTGGAACCTTTTTTCAAGGCCAGCCTAGTTTTTTCAGTAATAGCAGAATAAATAATAAAAAACAAGCGCCTAGAAAAAATAAAATTTCAACATAGCAAAAAACAATTGAGTGCCATTTCATTTAAATAAAAACTCAAAGGTTGATGGAAGCTTCAAATCTAAGAAACAAGTATTTTGCATAAGATCCAGAAACAGATATTAATTTGAAATAAAAAGCGTTTAATTGTTATAGCTGGCTGACCTTCTAAATTTATATAGGAGACAAAAGCGGGTACCAATAAAAAGTGTGCAGTTATGGTTTTTAAAAAAACAAAAGACTTGTGATGGGCGGAACTGCGGAACCCCCGGAACACCAGAACCGGAACCGTAATTGAGATTTTCCCAAAATCCGGAACAGGAACCGGAACCGGAATTTCAAATTTTTCACGGAACATCCGGAACCCGGAACTAGAACTGACCATTAATTAGTATAAAAGACGAATTAGAACGCACAATTTTTCTAATTCCCATCTTTTCACAAAAGTAGTTCATTTTAGCCCTTTACAAATTGCATTTTTGTTCCAAATTAAGTAATTTTGATTAATAATTGTTAAAATATGGTTTTTAGATTTTAATAGTAAGCCGCTTTTGTTGAAAATGTTAGATTGTTTTACTGTTAAACAATTAATTTAATAACGCAAACCCACAAGGTCAGCTAGGTTTGATTTGCCTGAAAAAGGATAAATCGATTTGCAACTTGCTTTTGTCATAAACTTTGTTTTATTTTTTTTTATTTACAACAATTATAAAAATGTTGCTACAAACAAGAATGAATTGCGGTTATTTCTAAAAAAAACATAAGAATAATTAAAAGTATTTAATATAAATTTAAATAAACATTAAACAAACCACACTTGAATTTCAGTCTTAAGACTTTTTTGGTCTAAAAAATGTTTTAGTCATTCCAAATTTTTATAAATCGACTGCTTGGTCGTTTTTCACATTCAGAAATTGCTTATTTATGGATCGAAATTAATTAAAATTTGCAGTTTTAAAGTTTTATTAGAAACTTAAGGCCGTTTGGCAATGCTAAGTTAATTTGAAGTAAAGTTTTCCTTTTTTTGATTTGACGCTAACTGATGATGGAGTTTGACGCTAATTTGACGGTTTGGTATTTTCTTATAAAGCCTAATGATATCCTTAAGGCACAGCCAGGTACATAAACATACTGTATTTTAATGCATAGAATTATATCAGTTGACGTACATGTAGAAAAATTATTAATATAGTCACGTTCTAAACTAAATTGTTTTTAAGTTTTAAGACAGCATACATACGTCTCTTTTTTGACAAAACAGAATTGCTTGAGTGTAATTTTAATTATGTGTGGATAATTAACAGCTTCTTTTTTAATGTGTCTTGATCGTAATAATTATATGAAGATGGCTTAGCAAAAGCTATTTTAAAAACAAGAATAAATTTTAAAAATACCGTAGATTATGTTACAAATAATGCACAAACATCAGTTTTCAAAAATTTGAAGTATACGGTATAAATAATTAAAGAGTAAATTTAATAGGACGCAACAATCGCAAAATAACAAGAGCTATCATATTGCGTGTTATTTTTTGAAGCAATTTGAAGTAAATTATTTTTTTAAAGCCATTAAATTGTTGCTTAATATAAAAAGTTTTCTTACTGGTATATTACCGACCAGCGAAACGCCTTAAAAAATATTGCTTGTGTGAGGATAAGCTATAGGAAATATTAAATTTGGTAAAAGTTAGGAAATGTAATTTAAGCTTAGAATCATTTTTTTGAGTTTAGGTTAGCCGTAAAACCCCACAGTCAGTAATACTTTGTATATAGGTTAATTTTTATGTTGTGCTTTTATATGTAAGAACTAATATCTTTATAACATAAGCCGTGTTCTTTTTATGTACCTTATTAATAATTTTATCTTATATATTTATTAATTTTATACCATTATTTATTGTAATTTCCATGTAATATTTAAATTGAGTTAATAATGTTGTTTTTGTAAGTACCATAATACGTAATGTAAAATGTAATTAGGTTAGGCGGTCGAGGTAGGGTTTAGGAATCTCCCCGCATCTCTCCCCTTATTTTCTTCTCCGCGGTTGATGTAGAGTTTGTCCCGCGCTTTCCCTCGCTAAGAGATGTAAAACGCGCGCGGCCGAAGAACAAAGAGATTTGTTGGCACGCGCTCATGGCGGGAATTGAGTTTTGCGTTCACGTCAGAGCGCCTGGAAAGAGTTTGCTCCATTTTCGAAAATGAGGTTTGAAAAAGGGAGATATGCAAAAATTTAACTTAGGGAGTTAATATAAGTTTTCTAGAGTCGGTAACCTTTGAGCCTGAGTTTCCTAGAAGGGTAAAGTAGGGAACTGGGATTGAGGGAACGATTGGATTGATCGATAGATCAATTCAATCCGTTGGCCTCAGAAAGGGACTTTGAGGAAAAAGTCAGTTAAAGATGAATTCTATCAGGGTGAAAACTGTTAGGGGGTAAAGTAACCACTCGTTGTTCGAGAAAATATCACGTGGCGAGAAACACCTGACATAACTTAATAATAATTGGTTACATCATCCCTGACAACTTTTTTTTATTATTTTTATTTTCGCTCATTTCATTTTTCATTTCTTACTGACGGCGAGTGGTTAAGCCCTTAATTTCAGCCTGAAGGATTTTAACTTTAGTTGGGAAATTGAGCTCAGTACCAGTCGGTGTGTTTCTACACTGGCCCTTTAGATTTCCCTTTTTGACTTTGGTGAAAACGCCCCTTTCAAAAATCGGGCCCCGCTCTTCTTCCACTTACTTTAAATTTTGTTTATTAATTTTATTGTTATATTTTTGTAATTGTGTCGCCCCTGCTTGTGTTTACGTGTTTGTGATAAAAAAATTAAAAACTGTTGCTTCCTCTACCGTTTTTTTTATTCTAAATAAATACTTATAACCGGCTTGGTCTCGACAGTTACAGGAAAAGGAGTTCTAAAACTCCTGCAATATTTTCCTAAATTCTTACGATCGTCGTCTTCACTGCTTGGAAAAGCTACAGTCTACTGAACCTCTCATAGAACTATTTAGCCAAAGGCTAGGGAACCTTAGTGTCGTCACACTTGCGTGCTTGAGCGAACAAATCAAAATGTTTAAATCTGGTACGCAACATAGCATATGCAAATTTTAACCACGCATAGAGTATTACGTACCACCTAGGTATGACCTGGGTGATACGTAAAATTAACTACACCACAATGGTCAGAGGAAGGTACCACCACCGTGGGACAAAAGGTTTTATCATGGTAGTACATCGTGGTAATCGACAAAAAGGCAATCATGGGATTGAATTAATTTTTATGTCTTAAATGCGCAGTCTAATAAACAAAAACAGAAATATTCTGTGAATATAAGCTCCTCGCGAAGCAAGAAAAAAAATTATTATTAATTAATTTTGTCTATTTAAAAGATTATTATAGTTTCTTTTATTTTTTAAAACAAAATTTTCAAAAGATAAAAGGTGGTGCCATTGAGCCACCCGGACCGTGCTGACCTTTGGGCACCGGTGCAGCACCCAATGGGCCTACGGCTACCACCTGGTTGCTGGATCTTTTCTCTCATAGAAATGAGTCCAGCTTGGCATGGCTAGAAAAAATTTGTTGTACGTTGGCCACACATGGCAGTTTTCCATCCAGCAAATCAGTGGACAAATACAACTCTGCTCTATTTTGTGTGGAGTTTGTACCACTGGCTTTGCAGGAACACATATGCTGCCCATGTACGACGTTAAATAGTCAGATCAATATCAGGCGATTTAAAAAATTCTTTAGACGAATGGGTGAACACTGCATGCAGTAAACACTCAAGCGGTAAAGGTTGCTAACATCGTTATTAATGTTGGACATAGGTCAATTGTACATAAATAAGCGAATGTGCATTTACTAAACCTACGCTTGACTCACGTAATATATAGTATACTTTTGACAAAACATAGTACTTCATTTAGTTCAGATTGTTTTTGAGATGGAAGAATTTCAGAATATTTATCAATAACGGTTTTTGAAATCAGTAATTAATTTTTAAATGTATTTTTTTCTAGGTCGTTATTATGCGACGGTCTAACGCGACTGTTGCTGGACGCGGGCGAAGAAATTGGCAATCCAATTTTAAATGTTCTGGAAAAACTTCTGGAATTTGTGGGACAAAAAGATTTTAACCATATGATCGAAATTTTGCCGGAAAAACAACGCAGCGCCTATGAAACGCTCCTTATGGTTAAAGGGGCCGAGAACGGTCCTCGGTGAGTTTTGTAAATGGTGTAGGATAACTGCTGACTTAATTTCGGCCAGCCGCCTTAATTTTGGCCCTAGGTATTTTCACCACGCGCAAAGTTATGGAATGAAATGTGTATGGTTAGATAGACGACAGGACGATCTATCTAGTCATAGGCAGTTGATTGCATAACTTTATGAATGTTAAACTAATAACCGGTGGCCGTAATTAAAGGTGGCCGAATTTAAGTCATTTATCCTATAATACAAGGAAGAGTTTGTACTGCTGGTGAGACGAATTAAGTTCATCAATGTGTGTGGCTCACAAGTCATCACCGACGATGCATATCATGATGGTTATAGGTCTTTGGCATGGTGGACTTCAAAATTTAAATTTCAATTCATACTTGATCCAAATGGTACAAATAGTAAAATTTAAATCCAAAATAACAATAGAATTGACGTTGTTGGACTTTTGGATGATAATTTTATCATCAAAAACAAAAAAAAACATTATCATCTGAAATCGGGTTTTGTATATAACTCAATCCCAAACTTTTATTTTATAGACATATCAAACGAAATTTTAACTTTAAGCTAAACTTGATGCGACCAAATGAAGAATTTGGAACGCAAAAAATTCTGCTGGGATTTTACATTTTTTTATTGTTTTTACGTTTTAATGACAGATGAGTGATACAGTGTGGCGTTTCAGTGGTATAAGGAACGGAGAATAGCATCAATGAAAACGCAAATTTTAGTATAGAAATTTTGCACTGAAACTTAAAATAAACGTAGGATATAGCACACACTAACATTGCTGCCTGTACGGAAAATACCGTAATCATGCAAATGTTTTTTTATAGCGAAAGACGAAACCAACTGGCGTGTTTAATAATAATATCACACAGATTTTTTGTTGATATATAATTTGAAATTGTCTGTTTCAAAATGTGTAATCAAGCTTTTTATGTAAAACTGAAAAAATTATATGGCTACAGATGTTATTATAAGCAAGTTATTTCCCGTCAACGCCGCCACCAAATAATTGGAAAAACGTCGACCATTATAACTTTGCCGCCGTTTCATTGATTATTTGGTGGCGGCGTCGACGGGAAATAACTTGCTTATAATAACATCTGTAGCCATATATTTTTTTTTGTTTTTACATTAAAATCTTGATTACACGTTTTTGAAACAGACAGTATCTAATGTAAATCAACAAAAAATCAGTTTGATGACATTATTAAACACCCCAATGGGTTTCGTCTTTCGCTTAAAAAACATTTTCATGATTACGGTATTTTCCCTACAGGCAGCAATGTTAGTGTGTGCTATATCTTATGTTTATTTTAAGTTTCAGTGCAAGGTGTCTAGTGAATAGCGAGTGACGTGGATTTGACCTGCGTTTAAAACGCGTTTGTTTTGTTAATAATTAAAAAAAGTTAAGCTTAGCCTTCGGTTTGAAGTTTTAAATCATTTTAGTTATTCGAATCCTTAATTCCTGATTTTAAATTCCCAAAATTGTGTGATTCTAATCCCTGATTTTAAATTCTTAAAATCATGCGTATTGTTTCGTTTCAGTTACGAACGAAAATTTTCCGGGCCAAGAACTAATAGTAAACTGAAACAACTGTCAAATTCGACCAATGAAGGAAAGCGCTTCGATTTTATCCCGTCCTCAATCATGGGCTTACTTTTAAACGACACAGATCCAAAGTAAAAACGACACTTTAAATTATATTGTGTAGTTTATTTGAGTTTAACTCATTACGCGTAATTCACTTCATACTAAAAAGTTTAAACACAAAACCAAATTTAAATTTTTTTTAAAAATAGATTTAAAAAATTTTAAAATTTCAATATTAAAATAATTTCTGGCTAAAATCGTAAAAATATAATAGAAATAATATGATTTCTTGGTTATGACTAATAGGAGTCTCAGTATTTTATGAATAATCTCGCTTTTTTTATCACGCAATTTTATATATTACTCAATAATCGGTAAAGCATAATTGTTGTTTTGGCTTCAAAGTAACTAATCTGTATAAATAATAATTTTATAAACAAGGTTTAAAGTCTTCTAAACTGGATAAATAGATTTTTAATTTTAAATATTAAATAGTTTGCGCAAAATCTTTACCCGCTTTGTTTTGTATAGTGTTTTTTAATTTTTAAAGTACGAGTTCAATTAAAGTAATTTTTTAATAAAGGAGAACACGAAATATGTTGATATTTTTAATTTTGACTAAAAAATGAGCAACACAGAGCTTGAACCTTGTAATTTCCAGCCTCAATACTTTATTAACTTATGTGTTTTGTTGCACCATCACCCGCTAACTTTAGTTTACAACTCGCATTTATTAACTTCGCATTAATTTCTGAAACATTAACACAACGAGAATTCTAAACAATTCTGGTGTTTCAGAATTAAACTAAAGGGCCTGGAGCTGTTGAAGCATTTATAAGGAGGTTTATTTTTTAAACATTAACACAACGAGAATTCCAAACAATTCTAGTGTTTTAGAATCAAATTGAACGGCCTGGAGCTGCTGAAGCATTCCTGAATTTATAAGGCGGTTTATTTTTGAAACATTAACACAATGGAAATTCTAAATGTTTCAGAATCAAACTGAATGGACTGGAGCTGTTGAAGCATTCCATATTT
The DNA here is from genome assembly GCA_030248175.1 of Microlaimidae sp. YZB2_3. NCBI lineage: Eukaryota > Metazoa > Nematoda > Chromadorea > Desmodorida > Microlaimidae > Microlaimidae sp. YZB2_3. The sequence goes on from JASAMX010011747.1 coordinate 24,119, forward strand.
ATAGCTCAAATAAATTTATAAGGCGGTTTTTTTTGAAACATTAACACAACGAGAATTCCAAACAATTCATGTCTTTTAGAATCAAATTGAACGGGCTAAAGCTGTTAAAGCATTTATGCATTTATAAGGCGGTTTATTTTTGAAACATTAAGACAACGGGAATTCTAAATGTTTTAGAATTAAATTGAACGGCCTGGAGCTGTTGAAGCATTCCGTGGAGCGGATGTCTAATGCTGACATGGTGGCGCTAGAGCCCAATCTGGCGGAGTACGTCCACTTCCTCAGCGAACTGCTGGACGATTTGAATTTCAAAACGGTCGTGCAAACCCTCGACGTGCTACGACTCTCCGTTCAAAAGATGCGCAACTCACTGGAACCGCATATGCAACAGGTAAATTGGCGGGTTTTGGGTTTTTGAAGCCGAGGGAAATTGAAATTGGAATCAAAAAGTTGAAATCGCTAAACTCTATACCTAAACATAGGCCGAAACTTAATTTAAAGCAATTTTTATTATAAGTTCTAGATTCCCATTTTCACGGCTTTAAATTCACCGAATTTCTGCGTACGGTTAAACAGACCGAGCAGATAAATGCATATTTATAGAGGAAAAGACCTAAAAGGGGTAAAATATGCTACTGAAACTGCATAAATAGCAGTTGTATTTGAATTCAAATATCAATAATTTTTTAAAACGGTACTTTTAACAGCTAATAGCGTGTCAAGTATAACCTTTGGAATTTGTATTTGAATTTGAAGATTAACATTATTTTAAAACGATAGTTTCAACCAGTTGTATTTGAATTCAAGGATTAACTACTTTCTAAAACGGCAGTTTCAACAGATAATAGCATGTCGATTGTCAAGTATAACCTTCAGGATTTTAACGTTTCAAATCTTTGGGTTTTTTAAAACGCTGCAAATCCGCAGAACGCGTTCGGCGCCACTGTTGCTCAAGGTTAAACTTTGTACGGATGTCGACGGGACACCGAGTTTACCACTGAGCAGCACTGACGCGGAATCCATTCGACGGATTTGCAACGGAAAGAATCCCAATGCTATTGCATTGAAACATTTCAGATCGTGGCGACCCTGGGTAAACATATGGGTAATCAGAAATCAGTAGTTCGCCAACTCAACATGATGATAGCGATGGAATTGATGCACGGTGTTGCTCCCCGAGAAGTTGTAAGTTATTTACTAGTGATGGGCAGTTCCGGTTCCAGATTCCGGATGTTCGGGGCAAAATTTGGAATTCCGGTTCCAGTTCTTGTTTTGGATTTTTAGAAAATCTCAATTCCGGTTCCGGTTCCTGTTCCAGATTTTAGGAAAATCCTAATTTTGGTTCTGGTTCCGGTTCCCGTGTCCCGGGGGTTCCAAAGTTCTGCCCATCAGTATTATTTATTATCAGATTCTAGCAAAATAGCACAAAGTGCTATTTCGTGACAATGGGCTACAATTTTTAACCTAGGATTGAAAATATGTTTGCAAGTATAAATTACAGAGTTACATAATTCAAAGCCTAGCGTCACTGAGTATGGTTTTGAGATGAACCACTGATTTTAAGATTATGGGTTTGTTTTGCTTTGTTAAGGTTTTGTAGTAAGATATCTTGAGTTGAACATCAATTTTTTTTTGAAAATTTTTTAAAGAAATCGTGCAAAAATTAATTTAAAAAGTGTAATCATAAAACAGTGAATAATATTTTAACAGCAATTAAAGCTTATGAAATTTGTAGCTGGTCCACAAATTAAAAACTTGGCGTTTAAATTTTTATATCTCGCGGTTTCAGAATAATTGTTTTAAACGGAAGTAAGCCTATAGTAACACCTGCGCGCGGCTTTGCTTAAAAAGGGACGCCCGCATTTGTCTAAAAACACGCTGGCGCCCGTATTCTTTAAACCATTTTCACGCTTTCATTATGAAGTCCTGTTTTGTCGCTACTCCTCCCACAATCATTTCCACTGAGCAATACATATATGACGTGATCACGAATACTATAGGACATTTTGAGGCTCCTTGAAATTCTGAGGAGAACCTCATTGATACCGATGATGTTTGGAGCGTTACACGCAGAATTGTAGCAGTGGTACTTGTAATAGAGTGGAGGAAAATTTCCATCAAAGAGATGACAAAATGTGATTTTTATACTATTCTACCCACAACACTGCTGAAATACTGCATGTAATAATGTCTGTAAAACGGCAAGAATGGCTTGATTCCAAAGAGTTAATTTATAATTGATAATATTTTATACAGAGTAAATGACTTAAATTCTGCCGGTGTCGCATGATATTTTCGCCCCCTATTTATCGCCTGCCGGCGATTTCCTCATAGCGCGATGCCATGATATTTTCGCCCCCCGGCGAATCTATCATAGATTTAAGCCATTATATTTTCGCCCCCGGCGATTTCCTCATAGGCTGAGCCATGATATTTTCGCCCCCCTATAATTTTCATTTTAATAATGAGCGTTTCTTAGTTTTATGGTGTTTTTTTGTAACAAAGTTCTTTTTTTGCATTTAAATGCATTTTTTATATAATTTTTACAAAATAATGGGTAAACCAATACTTTTCGTGCGTAAACCAATATTCAATGCAAAAACTTCTACACCATTATTACGTGTTTCTTTTTTCAAAAAATTTTTAGAATGCTTTAGAATAAAAATTATCAAAGACACACCGGATTATAGTTTTATTATAAGGCGTAAAATATTACAGAATGAATAAGGTCATTATTTTATTATTGAAAACAATACATTTTATTCCGTGGTTTTTTAATAAACTTTGTTGGGCGACTTAGTCACGTGCGTTGAATCGTTAATCAGATATAATTTAGCATATATTTTAGTTTTAACCAAAATTTATAACATAAAAATAAAAGAAAAACATGTGACTTTATATAGTGATGTCCGATTTTAAGAGCTCCAGAGCAGCCTCGGATTCCGGATCTCTATTTTTTATTAATTTTATTTTTTATTAATTAAAAACTGATGCCATGGATTATTTTGTGAAAATTTTTTGTTGAAAATTATTTTTTCCAAAACTTTTTTAAAACAATAAAAATAGTCTTAATATTGCATATAATATTATTTAAAATTTAATTCAAGCTTGAATAGATCTAAAATCGCTCATTTAAGGGGCTGAGCTTCGGAGCTTCCTCCTCTTTAAATGACCGGAGCTTCAAAGCATGATATTGGAGGGTTGCAACACCACACATTCCCAGGAACCTTAAAGCTATTGTTTATTTGTATGTGTTATTTTTTTGAAAGAGTAAAGCCTTACATTTAAAATTTTTTTGTGAACTTTTCTTTCAAAAAAAACCATTTAATTAGTCACAAAAATTATTAAAACATAGTTCAAGGCTAAATAAATTTTAAATACTTATTTAAAAGGCGAAAGAAACTATCTTTTTTAATAGCTAAAACTGCGGAGCATGATTTAAGAGAATAATCCAGAACAACTAAATATGTTTAGAAAAAAATATTTAGAAAGTTCTAATGTAGATATCTCCTGTTGTTTTTTTTTTAATCTTTGGTTTTAGAGCAACTATTAATTTTTATATTTGAATCAGCAATGCACTTGTTAAACTTTCAACATTTGATAAAAACTTGTTACACTTGTTCGTCACGTACCTTGTTACTTTTGCGCGTTACGTAGCACATAACAGAATACAAGCTAAAATTATTGGATGTGGTCAAACGAAATTGTTTTATAATTATAATATGTAAATTTTTATTTTTTTAATGCGTTTGATATGACATGGGGGCGAATCCTTCATAGACGATCAGCCATAAAGGATTCGCCTCCCTATGAATATTAGAGGGGGTGGCGAAAATATAATGATGGGGGCAAAAATATTATGGCAAGTGTCTATAAAGAATTCGCCGGGAGGCGAAAATATAATGG